>WSTK01000520.1:0-23187 GCA_019616945.1 Ceratobasidium sp. 414
AGAGAACGACTTAGTAAGAGGGTTGCTAACCCCTTAGTGCGAAGGTAAAGTGGGACAAGGCGAGAACAAGCTGGGGTTGCCAGGCTTGTTCTCTGCTCTCTATATACTATGCAAGTACATGTGAGTCATCTAAGTACGACAGTCAACCGCCATTCCAAGGCGAGTCAACAGGATGAGTCATGTGTACAGGTGTGAGTCAACCGCCATTCCCAGGTCGGTTAACCACGGAGCAAGGCCAAGCCACGAGACAAAGGGGGGCCGAAGGCGCCCAAGAGAAAGAAGCAAGAGGAAAAGTTGGGGGCTGTACGACAGCTCACAACAACCGCCCTGACCTGGCAAGCGAGGTGCAAGCACACCTGGCGTGGGACAGCCGAACAGGGCGGGCGGGTGAGCGGCAGGTGGGCAGACAAACATGGGTGTGGGCGAGTGAGCGAGTGTCAGTGCGAGAATGCAGGTGGGCGAGTGACCAGGAGAGCGGAAGGTGGGCAAGACTGTGCACACGTAAGCGACAGGGCACTCATGCACAGCCATGAGTGAATGAGCGTGGCTGAACGAGCATAGGTGCAAACGCGAGGGCCAACGATAGTGTGTAGCATGGGGGAGGAGCATGAGCGGCGAGGATGACATGATTGAAGAGGGGGCTTACCAGGGATACACATGCCACTTGGACAGCAAGGCGTGGGTGACCTGCGTTAGGGGGCGAGCAAGGAGCGGTTAGCATCATGGGTGCTGTAATGATACTGGGCGCGGGGGCTTACCTGCGTGCTCACAGCAACACATGCATGAGGGGGTCATGGTCAACGTTGGGGGTTCGTGCCGTGACATGGCACCTCGTAACCCTCGTTCAAGCGTCAACGCTTCTTATGTTCTTGCCACGTGTCAGGGAGGGCATGACACCGAGGGGGCCAGTCAGCACAGGAGCAGGCGAAAGGCAAGGCAGGGATGGGGATTGGTGCGAAAGAGCATGGACGCAAGTGGGAGCGCAAGTGCCGGTGGGCGTGGGAGAGCGAGCGCGGACGAGAGCGAGCGCGGGCAAGTGCAAGGGCACGGGCATGGGACCTAGGCAGCAACGTGAGCGAGCGACAGGTAAGCGACGGGTAACAGTGTTGGGCGGGGGCTTACTGACAATGAGGGAGGCCGGATCACTGTTGTGGTGGCAGTGGTGGTTGACGTTGAGTGTGGAGCCGAGTGACATAGGTGTATGTCACCGGACTTATGTTTAAGCACCAGCGTTCCGGGTGATTTTGTGCAATCTTCCAAGTGCAGCAGGCCGGCCCTAAACTATGGAGTGACAGTTTTTTGGCTTAATTCATACTTGTTCAACCTGGCCACCATACTGGGGGAGCCCCTGCCATTTCTAGTGTAAAATCAGCCTGATTTTTGGCCCAAGGGACCCCGTGATTTTTTGCAAATTATTCGAGCCTGAACTGGGTTGAAATTCAGCCTAGGCCAAAATTCCCAGATCACCCTAAATTGACCCAAATCCCAAAATTTGCGTCAATTTGGGCCAAAATCCCGCCAATTTAGTTTCCACAGTGTGTGCCGCGACGCGGACCTCAACTGAATCTGAGTAACGAGTTGTGACAACAGAACACTGGCTCTTCAGAACGCAACCACACTGTCAGCCTAGCTGTGATTGTGCACCTACATAACTACCGGCTACAGTCTGGTTCACTGGAGGGTTCGGAGTGGACCTGAGGACCTGGGATCCGAGTTCTTCTCCGAATTGGAAATTTTGCTTTCTTTGCCAATTTTACTGTCGAGAGATGCAGGACTTATTCGATGTTCTAGAACGCTGGGGGGCCTGTGGCAATCTGAAGGCACTATGATTCCAAGAGACCATTTTAATATCGATGTCGTACTTTCTGATTTTATTCATCGGCCCAGGAACAACAGCCCCGTTTCGGAGCCGATTACTGAGGCTGGGCATTCGGTGGAAATGAGCTGCTCACAGATCGGCGCCGGCTAGAGACTGTTACCGTGCCCGATGCCACGTGGTGCCTCCAGTTGCCTGACCGGCGATTCCAGCCACCGCCTGCTGCGGTGCAACCGTCAGTCACTGCCGCGATTCCATCTCGGAGCGACGCTAGCTGTGAGCGTGGGTAGGCGTGGGTCTAGCTACCTGACCCCGATCAAGGAATAGGACTGGCGTTACGTTCCCTTGGCGCGGAACCGCGGTTTGACAGGTCCGCGCTCATGTTCAACACCAAAAGCTTTTCGGTCGAGCGTTAACCCCCACTCAGCCGTGGCTGACCCCGGGAACAGGACGTGTAGGGCACACACAAGCGCGATGACCGAGCCCATAGACGGTACGTTTCAGGCTTACCATATACGTCGCCATATTCTGATTCCAATCTCCCAAGCCGGCGTTATAGCAGACATAAGACGACTACCGAAGGAGCATACCAAGCAATTAAGTAGGTCTAGATGCAGTCATGATTGTCTACTAATGGGTCTGCAGTCGTGCAATCGGCGACGGCAGATGGCGAGGTCGAGTTGGGGTTCCAGACTCTCAGCTTGAGATGTCCGGTATGTTGATTTACACGTTTAGACCCAGTATCTGAACCCTCTCACAGATTGCACATACTCGTATCAAGACACCATGCAGATCCTCGAAGTGCACGCATCCCCAGTGCTTTGACGCCCAGAACTGGTTTTCATTCACTCAAGAGGCCAATCGAAGTTGTCCCATATGTGACAAGCCAATCGAAAATAGTGACCTAGTGATAGACGAGTACGTGTTTTGCTTACGTTGGTACCTACTAACTGACTGGGTATGTAGATATTTCGAGGACATTTTGAAGCGTACCTCGGCTACAACATACAAGGTTGTCTTCGGGGTTGATGGCGAGTGGCATATCAAAGATAGCAGACGTGAATCCTCGGGACAGGCAGCGTCAACTGTTTATTCTCTCGTGCAGCCGAAAGAGAAGGAACCATGTACGACACCACGCGGTCGAGACGCCAACCAGGTCATAGGAGTCGAGTTGCCTATCATTGTCGGCTCGACGGATTCTCTAGCTCAGTCGATTGAGATCCAGTTTGTGAGTACGGGTGTTGGCGGCAGCCGGTATCGAAACGCACTAAGTATGCTGTCTTAGCAGCCTCCACTTCTGGGCAACCCCAGGGACTCGACCTACAAAGAACCCGATGGGACCACCCTCAATCCTATTCCTGTCCCAGATGCTCCGATGAGGGTACCTGCCGCACATCTGTCCCGACGCGCTCACATCGATGAGCGGTTGAACCTGCCAATTACCCTCGCGGAGAATGCCAACAACTCGAACCGGCAGGAGCCCACTGGGCTCACCACGAATGCCATGCCCCCTCAGGGTGACAATGTGAGGGTGTCGGTAGAAACCCTGCTCCACCTGCCTCAACATCCCCCAGAGCCGAGTTACCTGGCACCGAGTCCACCCATTATCCTAGCTCAACAACCACCGTCGCCACCCCCCTACACGGACGCTCCCGCTTTTAATCAAGGGCAGCGGATTGACGATCTGGAGAATAACGTCGCTTGGCAACCGCCGCAGCATGCCAGTTCAAACCGTACATCTTGTTTCAGCTGTACGTCCAATGCGACCTTTATGCGTTTGCTTTGTACTGACCACAACACGCTACCAACCAGTTATTTACAACTATTCAATATTATTTAACATTATTGAGGTATGTAGCAGATGTCTCTATGGTGGGGAGTATGAGACGTCAATGCTCAGGCACAGCTGCGCCGAACTATTCAACATTTTTGTATTAATATACGCTAACCAATATGCCACAGGGCTCGATTGCGACATGGTTATCTGTGACTTTGACTCGCAACCACGATTATTTTAACCCGGCTTTAGGCGCTCGTATCCGTCTCGTTTGCTTCACTAGTTGGTGGAGTATTGTTTTCTTAGGTACGTTTCCGCACTTTGGTGTTCCATCGATTTAAATTCACAGCTATGGCAATCCAGTGTTCATGCCTGCGTGCCTTCTTGAAGGTGCGGGATTCCCCATTGTACTATACGGTGAGCCAATATTTCAACTACTTCATACCATGCTAAAACTGTCTAGCCTTGACTATGATTCTGTGGACTGGTGGAGCTGCCTCCATTACCCAGTTGCTGAAGGCTGATGTCTGCTCGTATGTGTGTTTCTGGGGGTTCTGTGACTGAACTGACCAACCAATTCGATTCTCAGCTCACTGTTTCCGAACTGTAGCGCGCTTAGAGCCATGGAAGCTTTCGCTTGGATCATATGGTAAACTCATTTCCCATGTTGGTTTAATTTAATTATGGCTAATTTGGGTCGCACTTGATAGGATATTATGGTTTGTTGGAGGAATACAGGCACTTGTTGTTGCCGATTCATAGTTGTTTTCATGACCTCTATTTTTACCAATACCGACAGTAAACACTAATTTACCCTGCATATAATATTATGCCATGATACGTCTTCATTACAATCTTCGCCCTCAATCCGTGTGGAGAGACGTTCAAAGGGTCGCTGTGTGAACACTCTGCCCTCGCATATGGCCATAATCGCCCTCAACCGCACGCTCCTCCGCCCCACAATCGACTGTGCTTCCGCTTATTCCTCGTTCGTGGAATTCAGCGAGCTGGGTATTTCGCGCGCCAAGGTAGGGGTGTGAGGGGTCTAGCACGGCAAGGGCGCCGCGTTAAGCCAGAGTAGGGTGAACGGTCACGAGTGGCGCGACAACGAAGAAGCTGAGGAGTTCCCGGATATCGGGCGGCCAAACGTCGTCCTATGGAGAATAAATCAGCTTGCCGTACGCATTGCGCATCTTATTCGAGTGGTCGGCCGAGAAATATGAATGAATGCGTCACGTTCTCATCAGAGTTCGTAACTTTACACCCTCGTCCAGATTCAAATACCCCCACCAAACCACACCCCGATTGCCGAAAAGTCACAGTTCTGGAATAGCTCCTGACCCGTCTTGTAGTCTGCAACTAGGCGCAGGATAGGCAATATCCTAACTGCTGAATTTGCGTCGCGCCTCGTTTGGTCCAGGTAGCAGAACAAGAGGGAATATCCACGCGGTTGGTGTAGCCAGATACATGCGACGCAGCCTCGAGGGGGCGTAGCAATTTTCATTCGGTGGGCCTGAGACGCGGTGGGACGTATTTTGCCCGATCTGAGAGAGAGGTCGGAGAGTCCAATATGGTCGCACGCTCATCCTGAGACCCGACTTTAGGGACTCTGGGAGCAGCTATTCTGGCAGTTATACTGGAGATTGCAAGTACTGGAGGCTGGCTCGGAGTGTTTTGGCGCTGGAGCCTCGGTTTGGTGCTTGAGCTTGGGGTCTAAGGGAAACAGTGGTAAGTGGGTTCTACAACCAGCGGAACGTGGTGACTGCGGTATCCTTGTCAAGCGCAAGGTCTATCTAACCCGCCATCGTCTCATATTTTTAGGGCAGTAGTGAGAATGAAATGGCTTCGCATTGAAGGTTAAGCACCCGCACATTATAAATAAGCTCCGAAATCACAGTGTGATCGCTAACTCACGTGGTGACTATTGCCCAATACCTACATCGAGAGCCCATCGCAAGACCCACACGCGCCAATCGCTCTCATGACTGCGTTGCGCGGGGCCTGTTGGCACCTTTCGGGTATCCAGTGTACCAGCTGAGAGCAGATGTGCCGACATCCCAACGGCCGGGGCGTATTAACTCACCCGATTGGCCGGATCCTGTAAATTGCGGGGGCTAGGAGGGGTCGTCCAGGAGTGAAGAATCTCCATTCAAGAACCGAAATTGACGGTTAGCGACGAGGCAAAAAGCTCAAGTTAGACGTATTGGTCGAGGTACCCAAGCTTGCAAGTGTATGGATCCAGTTTGGAGGTGTGTTAGCAGCAACTCAGATAATAGATCGCCAGTGAAAAACTGACGCCAACAAAAGAGTGCCATTGGCACCCAGCGGACAAGATGGAAGCAAGTCATAGCCAAGGAAGTGTTCTGGTCTCGTGATTTGATGACAAATCTTGGAGCCACTTGTTTGACAGTAGCCACGCCATTCGACGGCCCTAGTTCTCGTCCTGGGTGACACGTATTGTGATGTATGCTAAGGGGGGAGATGCTTCGAGGCATATGATTTCTAAACGTGCGGAGGAGTTCAGTGAATGCGAGCCACTTGGCGAGAAAATAGCAACTCGGATCAGGGTTAGAGACCGACAGTGGCACGGCGATAAACGCGAGTTATGATAAATATTGTTGGATTGTGATTAAAAAATCGCGCTAGAGTAACACGTTGGTGGTACGCCGTAGCTCCCTTAACTCCTATACTCACGAGACTCCGCCCAAGCAGCACCCCAAACGCGCCACACCTTGAGTCGACACACCAGATCAAACAAGTAACGAGATGCGAATCAGGGTTTGTGCAACTATTGAAGGACGAAGCGACGCACCAAAACCGAGGCGCAATGAAACGAGATGTGCAACCTAGGGTGGCTTGGATAGGACGATGGAAATTAGTAAGACAGACGGAATGGCACGCATTCTTGACAGCGCTCATAGCCGGCCCGGCACTGTGTGGAGCGAGTCGTATTGGGGCAGTGGAGGGCGAAGCGAACAATCACCATCGTCGACGAAACAGTCAATCCGAGGCGTTGCTAGGTACAGGAGTCCGGGGGGTAGAAAGGTTCGTTATCATCTTGAGTAGGTAAATTTAGTCAAAAATCACGAAAGACGCGAGCAGTGCCACTCACTCGGCGAGTTCGTAACCGGGTATCTCTGGTCAACTTCGGACACCCACGAAACCGTGTTTTAAACCAAAACCTCGTTCACAAAGGTAAGCCATCTTGCGCCACAGAGCATAGTCCCGACAAAAATACTGTCCGGTTTTCGGACCAAGGGCGCGCGTCTGCTATAGCCAACGAGGATAGAGATAACATCTGCGCGCTTAGACAAGCGGAGGGAAAGCCTAGCGACCCTCACTTTGAAGCATGACGCGATGGAGAGGGGAAGACCGTGTTGTTGGAGGTGGGGCGGCAGACGCGTGGATGTTGCCGCTGGGACAGGTATTGGAGAAGCGATCGCTGTGCTCTCCGGCGATTAATTCTCGCCTTTCGCTCTCGGGCGACGCGGGATATTGTCGGCGAATTCATGAAGGGAACGCGATGTAGTCCCATTTTCGATGCGCCGCCTTTTACGAAGTCGTTCCACCATCGTTATAAGCAACCTAGGCAAGAAACCAAACAAAAGGACTGCTCTCAGTTGCCGTTGCATCAGGGATACAAGAATAACGATGTGCAGCCCACATTGGCTCCGATCCAGCCTGCATCCCTTCTAGTAGTGTGCCGCCGACTCAGCGTAGTCGTTAGTGCCGAGTTGCTTGGACCACCGAGTGCGCTTTGTGGAGCGGCTATTATGGGAGCTGTTCGAGGTTTGCCCTTGGACGAGGCGGGATGGTGGACATTGGGAGAACGCGTTTCGGCGCTTGCTGGTGGCCGCTCAGGGTCCAAGGCTGGTGGCGGCTGGCCTTCCTCGCGAACCAAGTTTGGTGAGGCTGTCGAACGAGAGACAAAGATAGTTGCCTTTCAATGGGCGCGCCGTCTTGCTGATTGCACTCTCTAGGGGGGAGTGGGGCTTTCCCCCGGGAAAAACGACGAGAAAAGCAGGCGGTAAAACGATTACCGGCCAGGTTCCTCTGTTATTTTGCCCTTTCGCTACATCTTCCCATCGTTTTGCCTGGGGAAAGCCCCAATTCCCCCTAGAGACTGGTCTCTGGGGCTGCCTATGGGAATCGCAGTAACCAAGGCAAGAGGTTCGTTCACACACGGCGAAATTTAAACAGAGGGCGTTGCCCCGGAGGCGAACAACTGTAGGTCCCAGTTTTGGGTCAGCATTATCATTGTTCTCGCATACTAAATTGCTACATTGTTTACTTACAACTGATCATGGCCTTTGATTCGTCGTTATTCATCCGAAAGCGGAATGACCTTGTAGGCTGACTGAATGCGCCTGCTGGAGCCCCCGAATCACCTCTCCTCGTCAGATATCGGCATGATAATAGAAAATGAAATCATTTCAGCTCATAAGCAAGGAGAAATTGCGCATACAACAGGGTACATCTGTCAGATCATTACACGAGCCTACACATTCAACGCCCAACATGTATATACGGAACCCACCACACAAACTCATCTTCCCCAATCGTCTCGCGAAGACTAGCAACCGCCTTGTGCAGCGCCTTTGCTGCTTTCCGACTATCCGGTACCCCATCTTCAATCAGACACTCGTAAAACTTGTCGGCAACTAGCGGCGCGTCTTTGTCCGAAATAGACCACATCGTCGCAATTACCGCCGGATACCCTGCCATGAGCAGCCCCGCCGCAAGATGAATAGACTCGTCCGGCAAATCAGAGTCCCCGGTCGCTGTCTGACATGCAGACAAGAATGCGAGTTGAGCGTTCTCGAGTGGGTCGCGAGTGATCGTCGCAAGGTCTAGTTCTGCGTCATGCAGTTGCAGCGCACTGTTCATCGGGTCGGTTAAGTTTTGAGATGCATGGCAGGCAAAGTGCACCCAGCTACTGTTTTTCATCGCTTTCAGCACAGCATCAGTCCGCGCATTTTCTTCGTCCAGCCGTTCAAATGGTAAGCCTTTAGCCCGCACTTGCAATCTATTGAGCTCATCCTTGGTTCCGGGAAGAGGACTGAGGTGACGGATGGCCGACGCGTGACCAACAGCGAGGATACCGGAGAACTTATCTGGAGACGAGGTCTGTTGCTTCAGCGAGCTGATTGTGGGAGTATAGGATGAAATTGCTAGGTTGGGTAGCACGGTGCTTGGATTACTATAGTCTCCAGCGGCGTGGAGTGGAAGGAATGCGAGAGGACCGGTGGTGCACCATGTGATATGTGGCAGGTCGTCCACTGGCAACAGATGCTGGAAACGTTGGGTCAGTAAGTTGGGGCAATTGGTTGAGATCTAGAGTTGGACATACATTGATTCCAAGATGATCCAGCACTGGTTTGGCTACATCGTACCAAAGCATAGCAAGAATATTGGTGAAGGCGGGTTTATGGTCCGCATCGCCCAGCTTGAACCCACGCCGAATACCATGAGCAGCGAGACAGCGTGATAGTTCATTACGTGCGCTCTGTGCCTTCTGAACGGATAGCCCGATAAGAGGGACGTGTGTGATGGTTCGGGTGCCAGCTTGTAAGACCAGGGCATCGCACCGGAGCTCGTGTACATTCACTATCACCGTTGTTCTATCCTGGACCCAACTCATGATTTTGGACGCTTTTGGTGGTCGAAGAAAGTCTCCTAGTCCTGGAAGAAGCCGAGCATATTCCAACAGCTCCTCTCGCCTCTGAACTAGCCAGCGATGCCTCCAAGCGGTCTCATGCGTCGATTCATCGCCACTGGATGTTGCAGTCCTTACGCCAAGTGACGCAGACGTACATTCGAATTGAGATGAGATGTATTGCAGTTCTTCAGCCATCTCCGGGTGGGCGGCGTGCAGTTCATCGTATGGGGTGCGCAGCTGCAATATCTGGCCCCAGACAACAGAGCGTCCTTGCTCGAGCCATTCAACGGCCAAGTCGTAGCGTTCCAGCTCAATCGCTGCCGTAGCTGCCTCAGGAGCGAAGGTCCCGTAGTCAAGACGAGTTAGCCGTTCGTATCGGTCGTGTGCAGAAGCTCCCAGGCAGACAACCTGAGGGAGGAGCGTCATGCAGTGTGTGTACGCCTCAAGGGCGGGAACACGATGAAGGCGGGATAGTAGAGCACACCAGTGCGACGATCCGGGGCTGAGAGATGGATTAGCAGTGGCTATCTGTGTCGCCTGTTTGCAAAATTTCATGGCATGCAGCGCATGGCTAGGCAGCTGTGAGCGCTTAAACATTGGCCAAGATACCCCGCCTAACTGAGACAAGTGGCTCGCTTGGTGTGGGTGGTCCATTGGAGTTAACAGTGCCGCGCCGTTCAGGCATTTAGTTGCCTGGTCTGCGTCCTCGAGCCTGCCTAACTGCTGAAACAGAGACAGATATGAATTGCCGAGGTTTTTCAGCAATCTTGGCTTGTGCGGGTGGCCATCTGGAGTCAGCAAGACTGCATGCTCCTCGCAGCTGACCGATTTGTGTATGTCATCCAGTCTGCCAAGTCGCTCAAACAGAGAGTGAAATGAGGCGCCAAGGTTGTTCAGCCTTGCCGGCTTGTCAGGGTGGCCATCTGGGGTCAGCAAGACTGCCTGCTCAAGGCAGATGACTGATTTGTGTATGTCATCTAGTCTGCCAAGTCGTTCAAACAGAGACTGAAATGAGTTGCCAAGGTTGTTCAACCTTCCTGACCTGTCAGGGTGGCCATCTGAGGTCAGCAAGACTGCCTGCTCAAGGCAGATGACTGATTTGTGTATGTCATCCAGTCTGCCAAGTCGCTCAAACAGAGTCTGGAGTGAGTTGCCAAGGTTATTCAGCCTTCCTGGCCTGTCAGGGTGGCCATCTGGGGTCAGCAAGACTGCCTGCTCCTTGCAAATGACTGATTTGTGTATGTCATCCAGTCTGCCAAGTCGCTCAAACAGAGACTGAAGCGAGGCACCAAGGTTGTTCAGCCTTCCTGGCTTGTCAGGGTGTCTATCTGGGGTCACCAAGACCGCCTTTTCCTGAAACTCCACTGCTTTGTACAAATCTCCCAGGTGCCCCAGCTGGTCAAATCGATACTGGTAGCAAGCCCCAAGCCGACTAAGCCACTGAGGCCTGTCAGGGTCATGTTCCGCAGTCTGTTCCAGCACCATGGACCCAAATTTGATCGACATGTCCAGATCTTCCACTCTCCGTGACTGTTTGAACTTCTCCCAAAGCAGTCCTGCAGTAGCACGTAATAGTGTGTGTTTGGGCCCACTCATTCCTTCAGACCCAAATGCACCAGACGGGGCAGGCACTTTCAGGCTCTCCAGATCCTCCATAACTCCTTTCAGAGCCAGGTATTCATCCCCAAGATTATTGTCTTGTGGCTCAGGCCCATCGGCTTGCGTCATCATTCCGGAGGCTGAGTCTGTTAATGCGGTGTCCACGTCTAGCATTGCGATGGAACACTTGTCCGAACGCCATGTAAGTTGCAATCCCGCCTCCGAGATAGGGCCCACAGGGCCTTGCCTCACATTTGGTTGGTTATGGCTTTGGCTTGAGTCCCCCATGCAATGAGGCAATGGATTGTTCATCATCTCATACGGCGCAAGGTTAGCTTGGGTTATGATGACATACACACTGCGCGTACCTAGTACCTCAAGTGTTCGCTCATACAGAGCCTTAGCCCAGGGATTTTGGATGACAGGGGTTAGATCTTCTTGTCGGCGACTTGTTCTACTAGGTGTTCCGTTTTATACGAGCCATAATAGTTAATTGCAGAAGAGACAACGAGTTGTCAGTCTCCTCCTCCCTACTACTCTTATATACTGTCGACGAGCATATGTGGTTGATCTGTGATTGCATCGACTATGCCAATCAATATGCCCTAAACTAGTAGGTTCCGATGAGCAGTCAGACTCAGCCTGAGCTCAACCCAATGGATTGCTACCTCAATCTTCTCCCGTCAGGCGGCCGCCCATCGTGCTTTACACCGGCGGGCGCCTAATGCTCTATTTCGGTGGCGTCCGTCGGACACTTTCATCCTTTGCCCATAGTCAGTCCCCGCATACAGAACGTAAATGCTTCGGATGATTGTGATGAGCGGGTGTTAAGCTCCAGGCGCGGTCGAATATTCTCGTTGTGCTGACTGTTGGCACAGGCGCGTTACCTGAATGTCACCCGAAATGCCGCATCGGGTGTGGATAGCTCTGAGATTGGGTATTCAGACCCACCCAAAGTTTAACCTTGTTACTTTTTGGAAATACTTTCCCCAACCCAAGAAAACCCTCCGCCAAGGCGCGCGCCAGTCGATTGCCCACAAAAGCTCAGGCCTCCGCTGCGCTCCAGTTTCTCGAAGTCTCATATTCGAACACTGTGCTCTTAAGTTCTCCCACTCAGCGAGCCGAGAGAGCTGGTCGTCCGACTAAATGCAGAGTAAACAAACCCAACCAAGTTTAGCGCCAACGTGTTCTCTGCATGCGCGCATCGTTGCAGCGCACTGTACTCATCTGTGCAGTGCACTGGCAGGAACCGCCCAATGGCGATTGTTGGTCAGTACAGCGGGACGGTCAGAAATGGTAATGGTGAAATGCTTGCTGTGTGCTGGTGTAAACCGCCGCGCAATCGTCTGCTTGCCGGAGGAAGCCGAGATTGATAACTGGAGTAGGGGAGGGTGATTTTCATTCTGCATGAAATTCGCCTTGGGGAAAGTGTTGATGGTCTCCTTCCCTTTCCGACCGACACAACAAGCGATGTGTGAGCTCGTCCGCTCCCGATCTTAAGTAGCCAAATTCGTGGATTACCTGGTTCTCGAAAGGGTGGGCAATGAGAGTCTTTCAAGGAGGGGCACGCGGCGCTGAAGAGAGACCAGAACCCGGGGTCGAAGGTGATTCAGGGTGAAGTATAAGTTTGTACAGGCACTGGTGTCCTCTAAATTACAAATCCCGACACAAATGTGGAGAGTGCATAAAGCAAGGTGTGATACCAATCTTTTCGTATTGTGAAATCAAAAACACATAGTCTGGGCCTCTCCCCTGTTCTGCCGTTGAATGGCGAGATGGGTTCGATTTCGGGATGATTGGCCCAAACATAGATACACATGGGCCGCTTCGCTTATCACGTGTTGCGATGGCCGACTTGGGGCCATCAGTCGACGTCGACGGCGGGTGATTTGGCGTTGGCACACGACTGTGAGGGTTGGTCAGGCGGTGCGCACAGCCTCGACGCGCTTATGGTCTCTTCTTCCATTCGCTCTCCCCATGTCCCTCACTGCCGCGCGAGCTGACGGCTTGCGCGTCGCCGATGCCACAAAGTGGATGCTGAGCGCGAGCGGACAGACACCATGTAAGTACGAGATCTTAGAGTATTGTCCTACGGAGCCGGTTGGATTACAGGCCAAGTGGCAGAGTCTCTCGTTCAGGTATTCACCTACACCGCCTAAGTCCTGCACCTCGCCACCGACGTCTCGTGCACCACCCTCAGCACACCCAAGGACGGCGGGTGCTGCTGCTCCACCGTCACTTACGCCGTGCGTATGCCTCGTTTCCTGCTTGCAACTTGGGGCTAGGCTGATGTGCACTACGTCATGGTCGCAGCTGGCCGCGGGATGTTGGGTCTGCCAGACGGGGCGACCGTTGAGCCAGCTGGGGACGACACACGCTGCGTGGCTGGCCGGGTGCGATTTGATACGTTACGTGTGAGTGGACTGTCTGTGATTTTGGTTATTGCTAAACCAATAGCCCATGGATCATCCTCTGGTTCTTTCTCCCATCTTTTGTGTTCCCTGCTCAAAATACTCTAATATTTTCGTGCCAATGCAGACCCCCGCCCGTGGTCAACTCTGCCAAACCTCCGATCGACATCCCCGATTGGGCGTTTGTGATCTATCTCCAGCACCGCGCCTGCGCATTTCCGCCCAGGCGATTACCGCCTTCTCTCATTCCGACAGCTAACGCGCCGATGCTGTGTTTCCTTGTCCGCCGCTTTTCCCCCGCCCCTCGTTCTTGTTCTCCCAGGGACATCGATCAAGCCGAGCTGGGGGCCAACTACGCGCCTCCAACCTCTTCCGCCACGATTACTTCCGTGTCGTCTCAAGCGCCGACCCCTTCCTCTCCTTCCCTACCACCTTCCCCCGGACCTCCACCTTGTGAACGACATGACCCGACCAAATCCCAGCAGCTCCAGTCGCAGTCGTGATTTTCGTCGGGGGCACTATGGCTGTACGAGCGCCGAAACCGTGTGTCTCCGAGTTCGCGGCCGCCTCCCGGATTTTCGATCGATGAACCCTAGACGCTAACCCACAAGGCTGGGCAGGAGCGGGTCGGTGTTAGTGGCAGGGATGGACGTGGGGGGCTGGACGTGGTGGGACAAGGCCATTGGGAAAAGGATGGGCGAGCCGGGGTGGGCGAGTCGGAGCGATCCGAGCAATATCGGCGCTTGGCGATATCCGGTTGAAATACCGGTCAGCGCCACCTCGTCGCCATCGGGTTCCGGCGATTTTCTTCTGGCCAGCCTCAGTACTTAACCGTCAATGGGCAGGGCATGGGCCACGTACTACGGTCCTTGGGTTGGCACTTCGACGTCGAGGGTGACGTTGCACTCGCCGAGTGGAGTCGATTCGGATCGTGAACCGTAGCGGAGGGAGAAGAGAGAGGCAAGTACCTTGCCCCTCCGGAGATGCGCAGGGCCAGGTTGGCGATTGACGACCGCGCAACGGCCCCGAGTTGGTGGAGAAGTATCGGCTGAAACGGACGCGGCGGATCGGACGCAGATATGAGAGCTAGGGAGGGTTGGCCATGATGGGATATGGGCCGGGCAGGCGGGTGTTTAGTTGTACGATTTCATTTCGGTCTTCTTGCATTGTTTTTTTTTTGTTATTCTTTTGTTATTATGCTCTGGAAATTGGGTATTTTTGCGCTCGGTGATAATTGCAGCTCTTTTGGTGGGCGTACACGAAATTGATGGGGTGAAGCGTCGGTCGGAGTGTCAAGGCTTAAATGGGGACTTTTACTGTACTATGTGTGGGAATATGTTGCACGCATGACGCACACCTTGGGCCGCTAAACTAGCCGAGTGGCGATCAAGTTGTGGCTGGATCAGCCTTATCTCCCGAATCTCTGCAGTCAGATAAGATTATGGTCGCGAGAGTCACCTGACCGCGGGACACCTGGACCCCAACTCTCTCTGCTTGCTTCATCCCGCGGCTTTGTTTTTGCGTTTCGGCCGTGCCCGATTCCCCATCCTCACGTCCATCCTCACGTCCACCCATACCAATCCCAACTTCGCCGCAGCATCGTCGACCGACGAGTCTTGCTTTACGTGCGTCCGGTCTTGCGCCTTGTGCAATTACTGGAGAGCGCGCGCTAGCGGCTCAGGGAGAGATTTTCCACGAACGACGAGTGGCGAGTGTGTCTAGCGTTGAATGGGAAGAAGCGAGAGGCGGTTGGAGAGGTGGCCGTGAGGAAAGCCGAATCAGAGAAGGGCATGGACGAGGGAGGGAGAAGGCGAGAGCGACGGGTCCCAGTACTCCAGCCGCGGCCCACCCCGAAGTTCCCGCTATGGTTGGGTCAGCACCGAACCCGAACAGGAGCGCCCGCACATTTTCGTTTTTGAAAACACTGCGAAGCGGGCCAAGCCGTTCAATTTAACAGGGGGAGGAGGCAGTGGAAGCGGGAGTAGTGCGAGGGTGGGGGAAATTGGGAGGAAGGGGAGTGGGGTGTTTGAACGACGTACGTCTCCAATTCATTTTATATGTTCATGAAAAATCACATTTTGTTAGCCGCGTCAAATCCTGAGCCAGCCCCTACAGCGACCAGCACACCCCACGCTTGTCCCATTCAGCACCGCCGGGACTTTCCCCGTGCCTGCTGCTCCCCAGGTTACACGGCTTTCCACCGCCAGGTCTTCCCAATTTACTCCCGCGATTGATACGCTTCCACCCCAGCCGACCGAAATTTTCCGTTTCGCTTTAATGACAACTCCCGCTCCCGAGGTGCCTCAGGGGGAGGGCGGGACATATTGGGGTTTCAGCAGTTCGTGGCCATCGTAGGCGGATGGGTAGACGTTGCGTGCACGGTGATTGCCGGGTCCCACCCTGCTACCACCAGTTCCCATCCACCATCTCTCCCTGCCCAGTCCAATCACGAAAAGTCTTCATTCATAACCTCGTTTCCGCTTCCGGTCTATGTCCAAGCTTAAAAGGCCATCGATGCTTCTCTCTGGCTGCTCGAATCTGTGTTGAAGCACAACGCGCCGAGGTTTGGGGAGCGAGAAGTGGTTGAGGTTGTGGAGGTGTTCTGTCTGTAGGCCCGCGGAGAGGACGATTGGACAGTGGGATGCCGGCGACAATTTGGGTGGAATGGGAGTGGGGAACGGGAACGCGATAGCAGAGTCAAGAGAGAGCGCAGCAGGGAAAGGCGGCGGAGACGAGAAGGGCAGAATGAACCAGGCGCGCACAACGCATCGAAGACAGGTGTCTTCGGTTAGCTCGCCGCTTGCGAGTCCAACATCCGCACCAGAACCGCCTCCAACGGTTAACCGTCCAACTACCCAGGCTCAAGATCCACCCAGCGCACCTGCGCTGTCACAGCCTCACGGTTCGTCGCTCTGATTCGGGCCCTCCAAAAATGGACGCACGTTCCGCCTCAAGTGTTACATGTGATGCTGGACCCTTTATCTCTGGTATTGGCGTATATCAAGACGCCAATGGACGGATTGAGGTTGGGTGGGAGGAAGAGCGGGGCTGGGCTTGGGGCAAGAGGGAAGGCGGGGAAGGGAGGGGTAGACTGGGTAGATGCCTATTCTAGGGCAGAGCGGGAGGGCGAGGTGAGCGGCGCGTTGAAGGTGCTTCTGACAAGCCCGTACGCGTTGCAGTTGGAAGGATGTTGTTGGCGCTGCTGGTCCCACCTTCGAGTGAAGATGAAGGTATGTTATTGATCCGCTAGCAGTCGCCCATTCTAACCCACATTCGATTCCACTCCCGCTCTTTTGCAGCAGATGAGTCTCTCGCGTGTCACGCTCTTGTTTCCCTCGGTGCATCCCGCGCAAGCCGCCTCTCCGTTCGTGAAGCTGCGATCCCCCGAATGGTACGGGTGTGCTTCCAACGCGAACTCGTCTCCTGGATGATGTCTGGCGCAGCAAGTATGGGTGAGTCCCGTACGACGGCCGGGATCGACACGAGTTCGACTGGGACGACCCCAGATATGACGACCACAAATATGACTGTGATAGTATCCGATGTGGCTGAGATGGAGTTGATGTTTAACAAGGACTCGGACGGCGCGAGCGGCGCAGGGGACTCCGACCGGATAGTGGGTGTCCTCGGCGCTGCGTTCTCAACACGTGTTGAACGTCGGCCCGCCAGGCGAGGCGGTATGGATCGCAATGCTGGGGATTGGGGATGATCTGGTCTAGGAGGCGGCTTTACTTTTACATTCTCTATCAGCAATGACCGGCTACATGCGTTTCCGCGAGCAATCCATGTACCTTACAAGCCTCGGCTCTAATTCGTGTGGAGAGATCCTCAGAAGGGTTGCTGTGTGAACACTATGCCTCCAAAACGGGAGTCCGAGCCGACCTTGAGGACAACCGGAATCCATATGAGTTTCACCAGACTTGACGCCTCCGACCTCCCACATTCAATTTGCCGCATAATTCCCACTGGCATCCGCCCTGATCTCGACCAGCGGTTCCTTGAAATAAATTGAGCCTCGGGGCCAGTACATATTGGAGACCCTGCGATCGTGAGAGGTCTCATGCTGATCGGCTTCAGAGAGATATCAATGGTAGGAGTATCGGTTCCACATTCGAGAATAAGGTACGCTGGTTATATGCGCAGTGGAAAGTTCGTTTGACTCGAAGAGAACTCTAGGGTGTAAATAGGCATCTTTCCGCAAGCCTCCAGTACCGTATCTTTTGTTTATCTCCCTCTCTGTCTTCACGACTGATTGCGTATGTTCTCAATACATTCAATACATTTATTCTATACAAGTTTCGTAACTTTGTACCGCTGTCCAAATTCAAACATCCGGGCGAAACCAATTTTCAATTGCCAAACAGTCAGAGCTCTGGGATAGCTCCTGACCCGCCTTGTAGTCTGCGACGAGGCGTGGGATGGGCAATTTCGAACCTACGGGACTTGAGCCGTGCCCCGTTCGGTACGGATAGTTGAGCCAGCCAGAATATTCACACAGCTGGTATAGTCAGACACATGCGGAGCAACCTCGAAAAGAGGCAGCAACTTTCATTTGGTGGGCGTGGGGCGTAGTGGGATGTGGTTTGCTCGGTCGGAGAGAGGTTCGGAGTGTCCAATACGGCCACATGCCCATATTGAACTGAATTATTCCCAGCATCTCGCCCCGCTACAGTCGGCCCGGCTTTAGGGACTCCAGGAGCTGCTGTGCTGGCGATTATACCGGATATTGCCCGTACTAGAAGCTGACCGGGACCGTCTCGGCGCTCGAACTCGAGGTATGAGCAAAACAGTGGTGGGTGCGCCTTACGGCCATCTGAACGAGGTAACTTGAAATAACCAGGCACGTTCATTCATAGGTTCGGATGATTTTAAACTGCCACTTCGACAAAGAGGGGGTGCTGGATCTACATGGGAATTGTCGGGGACGAGGGGCGATTGTGCAGACTGTATTCCATGCACCAGGGAGGTAAACGTCAGCGCAAGGGCTATCCGAGGTCGGTTGCTCGCTGTGCTTCCTGCTAAATGTTGTCCAGGCGCGCCGCATGCGCTGGTGGCTTCCGTGAATGTGTCGATTTCCGGCGAGGTTGACGGCCATCGGGATCAATCGGCATCAGTGGTCGCCTGACGTATCCTACGAGGTCCATCTAGCCTGACATCATATCGTATTTTTGAGGACAGCCGTAGGAACGAAACGGCTCTGCATCGAAGGCAAAGCTCCCGCACATCACAAATGAGCCCCACACACATAGCGCTCATCACGCCATACACACACCGAGAGCCCATCGCGAGACCCACACGCCGACCGCGCTTATAACTACGTTACGCGGAGCCTTTGCCGTGGTTCGGCTACCAGTTTACAAGTTTGAAAGAGAAATTTGGCGACCTCACCGACAGCCAAGGCGCCAGACAGCCGAGATCCTGCAAGTGGGCGGCTAACAAAGGGTCGTGCAGGAGCGTTCAAGGAACCAAATTGACGGTGAGCAAGAAAAAGGTTCAAGGTCCGGTGGTACTAAGCCCCTATCTACCCAAGCTTGCGAGCGTTGGGATCCAGTTTGGAGGCGTGTTAGCAGCAGCCCAGATAGTAGACCACCAGGGAATGACCGATTCAGTCAAGGAGAGTCGTTGAATCGACAAACCCAGCACCTAGCGATACAGGATAGAAGTGAACCGCAAGAGGTCCCGTGGTCCCGTGATTTTATGACAAATCCGGGAGTCGACAGTAGCCACGCTAGTTTATGGCACCAGTCTTTGTCCTGGGTGGCATGTCGTGTGATGCAGGCTGAGAAGGAAGATGGATTGAGACACGCGATTTCCAAAGGTACAGAGTTCAGTTTATGCAAGCTTCTGGACGAAAAAAATAGCAGCCTGGATTAGAGGTAGGGACGGCAGGTGGCACGGCGATCAACCCAAGTTACGATACGCATTGTTAGATTATGGGTATACATCGCGCTAGCGTAACATATCAGCACTACGCCATAGCCCTCCAAGTTCCTATTACTTGCCACACTCTTGAGCAACGCGAGAACCGCGCCACATCCTGAGTCGACAAACCATGTCAAATAAATGACTACAGGCGGATCAGGGCATTGTGCAACCGTTGCAGGACGAAGCGGCTTGCCAAAGCCGAGGTGTGATGTTGCGAGATGTAGAATCTTGGATAAGACGACGAAAATGAGTACGATAGACGAAATGACACATTCTAGAGACCACTCATCACTGGCCTGACACCATGTAAAGCGAGCCGTGTTGGGAGAGTAGAGGGTTAAACAAATAATCAACGCCGCCGACGAAACAGTCAACCCGAGGCGTTTCTAGGGAGAGGAGTCTGGGGAAGTAGGAGGTTCATCCGATGGGTTGACAAGTTTGGGCAAATATGACAAAAGGCGCGAGCAGCACTCACTCGACAGCTTCGTAACCGAGTAGCTCCGCTCGTTCAAACACCCACGAGACCACGTTCCAAACCAAAGCCTCGGCCGCAGGAGTAACCCGCCTTCCCCTCCGCCACCGAGCGAAGTCCCGATTAGTGTTGACCAAGGTTTTCGGACCAACAGACGGCAACTCTGCTGCGGGCCAACCAGGAACATAGATTATCGACGCCACCGACGCGGTGAGACCAGGGGAGCGAAACCTCCAGTAAACACAGTGGTCCTCGTCCTGGAGTATAACGCAATCGAGAGAGGAGGACGGTCCCGTTGGAGGTGGGACGGGGGACGCTTGGATGTTGCCGTCGGGACAGATGTTGGAGAAGTGACCGTTGTAATCTCCGGCGGTGTTCTCGCTATTCCCTCCCGGGCCAGGCGGGATATCGTGGGCGAATCGATGGGGGTTCGTGGCGGGGTCCCATTTTCGATGCGCCGTCTTTCACAAGAGCCGTTCTACCACTGACATGGGCAACCTTGATAACAGGCCTAACCAACGCACTGCGTCAGCTACCATTCCATCAAGGGCCACAGAATAACGATTTACTGCTCACGTTGCCTCCGATCCAGCCTGCGTTCCTGCTAATAGAAGTGTCGCTGACTCAGCGGAGCCGTTCATTGTTGAGTCCGGGTGCGCTTGGGTTGTCGAGTGCGCTGTGGAGCGGCTATTGATGGTTGAATGGGATTTTGCTCTGAGAGAGATGGTGGAAATGGAGAGAACGCCGTCCGGCGCTTAAGGTGGTTGTTCAGGGTCCAAGCCTGATGATGGGCGACCATCCTCGCGAACTATGTTTGGTGGGGCTATCGAACGAGAAACAAGAACAGTTACATTTCAATCGACTCGCCGTCCTGTTGGCAGCGCAGATTTCAGGAACCTCCCTGTCGGAACCGCAGTGAACAAGGCAAGAGATGCGTTTACACTCGACGAACTGGGGCATCGGCTCGGAAACAAACGATTGTAGGTCCCACGTTCAGGTAGCACCGTTATTGATCCCACGTACTAGGTTGCTTCATTGTTTCCTTAAAACTAATTGCTGTATTCAATTTGCCGTCATTCACCCAATCAGGAATGTCCGTACAAGCTGACTAAATGCGCATTGTGGAGAAACCAAATCACCGCAGCTCGTAAAATATCGGCCAAATAATAGAAAATGTGATACTAGCAGCTCATAAACATGAAGAGATTGCGCATACAACAGGATACATGTGTCGGAATATCAAACGAGACACTCAACGCCCGAGATGAATGTATGGAACCCACCCTGCAAACTGATCCTCCCCAATAGTCTCGCGTAGGCTAGCAACCGCCTTGTGCAGCGCCTTTGCTGCTTTCCGACTATCTGGTACCCCACCTTCAAGCAGGCACTCGTAAAACCCATCAGCAACTAGCGGCGCGTCTTTGTCCGAAATAGACCACATCGTCGCAATTACTGCCGGATACCCTGCCATGAGCAGCCCCGCCGCAAGATGGATAGACTCGTCCGGCAAATCAGAGTCCCCAGTCGCGGTCTGGCATGCAGATAAGAATGCGAGTTGAGCGTTCTCGAGTGGGTCGCGAGTGATCGTCGCCAGGTCCAGTTCCCCGTCATGCAGTTGCAGAGCACTTTTCATCGGGTCGGTCAAGTTTTGAGATGCATGGCAGGCAAAGTGCACCCAGCTACTGTTTTTCATCGCTTTCAGCACAGCATCAGTCCGTGCATTTTCTTCGTCCAGCCGTTCAAATGGCAAGCCTTTAGTCCGCACTTGCAATCTATTGAGCTCATCCTTGGTTCCGGGAAGAGGGCTGAGGTGACGGATGGCCGACGCGTGACCAACAGCGAGGATACCGGAGAACTTATTTGGAGACGAAGTCTGTTGTTTCAACGAGCTGATTGTGGGAGTATAGGATGAAATTGCTAGGTTGTGTAGCACGGTACTGGGACTACTATAGTCTCCAGCGGCATGGAGTGGAAGGAATGCGAGCAATCCGGTGGTGCACCATGTGATATGTGGCAGGTCGTCGATTGGCAACGGATGCTAGAAATGTTGGGTTAGTAAATTGGAAGAATTGGTTGAGATCTGGAGTTGAACGCACAACGATTCCAAGATGATCAAGCACCGGTTTGGCTACATTGTGCCACAGCATAGCAAGAATGTTGGTAAAGGCGGGTTTATGATCCTCATCGCCCAGCTTGAACCCACGGCGAACACCATGAGCAGAGAGACAGCGTGCTAGTTCAGTACACGCGCTCTGTGCCTTCTGAACTGAGAACCCAATGAGCGGGACGTGTGTGATGGTTCGAGTACCAGCTTGCATGACCAGGGCATCGCACCGATACTTGTGTACATTAACTATCACAGCTGTCCTGTCCTGGACCCAACTCATGATTTTGGACGCTTTTGGTGGTCGGAGGAAGTCTTCCAGTCCTGGAAGAAGCCGAGCATACTCCAACAGCTCCTCTCTCCTCTGAGCTAACCAGCGATGCCTCCAAGCGGTCTCAGGCGGCGATTCATTGCCACTGGCTGTTGGAGTCCTTGCGCCAAGTGACGCCGACGTACATTCGAATTGAGATGAGATGTATTGCAGCTCTTCAGCCATCTCCGGATGGACGGCGTGCAGTTCATCGTATGGGGTGCGCAACTGCAACGTCTGACCCCAGACAACAGAGCGTCCTTGCTCCAGCCATTCAACGGCCAAGTCGTAGCGCTCCAGCTCAATTGCGGCCGTAGCTGCCTCAGTAGACAAGGTCCCGATGTCAAGACGAGTTAGCCGCTCGTATCGGTCGTGTGCAGAAGCTCCCAGCCAGACAACATGAGGAAGGAGCGTCATGCAGTGTGTGTACGCGTCAAGGGCAGGAAGGCAAAGAATGCGAGATAGTAGAGCCCACCAGTGCGACGTTCCGAGTCTGTCAGATGGATGAGCAGTGGCTATCAGTGTCGCCTGTTTATAACAATTCATGGCATGCAGCGCATGGCTAGGCAGCTTTGAGCGCTCAAACATTGACCAAGATACACTCCCTAACTGAGACAAGTGGGTAGCTTGGCGTGGGTGGTCCATTGGAGTTAAGAGTGCCGCGCCCTCCAGGCAGTTAGCTGCCTGGTTTGCATCCTCGAGCCGGCCTAACAGCTGAAACAGAGACAGATATGAGCTGCCAAGGTTTTTCAGCCATCTTGGCTTGTCAGGGTGGCCATCTGGGGTCAGCGAGACTGCCTGCTCAAAGCAGCTGAATGATTTGTGTATGTCATCCAGTCTGCCAAGTTGGTGAAACAGAGACCAAAATGAGCTGCCAAGGTTGTTCAGCATTCCTGGCTTGTCAGGGTGGCCATCTGGGGTCAGCAAGACTGCCTGCTCCTTGCGGCTGACTGATTTGTGTATGTCATCCAGTCTGCCAATTCGCTCAAACAGGGACTGAAATGAGTTGCCGAGGTTGTTCAGCCATCTTGGCTTGGCAGGGTGGCCATCTGGGGTCAGCAAGACTGCCTGCTCCTTGCAGCTGACTGATTTGTGTATGTCATCCAGTCTGCCA
>WSTK01000521.1:0-23154 GCA_019616945.1 Ceratobasidium sp. 414
GTTCGGGTGGCCAAACGAGCCATAAACCAAATAAGCGACGAAACCTAGGTCCTGGCAGGCCGTCAACCACCGGTGTACAAGTGACCCGGGGCCTGGCGATCATGAAGACCCTGACCAGTCAAAGGCCGCCACGGGGAAAACCTCGGAAGAACTTCCCCCGCACCCAGACACCCCGAGCTCAGCAGTTCTAACCGCGCTAGAAACAATGGCCCGTTGCAGCCCGCACATAGCCCAATCAACTGGTCCGACCCTCTATCATGAGTGAGTGGACACCTTCGTTGCTATTCGCTAAAGAATACCCATTCCCATCCGTTCAAATCATCCGCCACAGGAGGGCACCAAATCGGCGACTGCCAAATCCACCTGCGCATATACCACCGCTCCCACGCCGGTCACTGCTACTGTTCAAGGTGTGCAGGCTGTCCAACTCCCAGGTTCACCAATCGGAGGAACCAACTCCCACGTGTGGACGAGGTATGGTGGGTTTGCATCTCAATTACCGCCAGCTGATTTTGTGTATTAATAGCCGATGTGGATTCTGATCGGTCTGGGGACGAAGCACCCACTCACATCTTACCTTTGGGAGGTGTGTATTCTATACCACATGCAGTAAACAAATAGTATTGTACCATGTATCCGTTCGACTTTCCGCTCTTGAAACCTGGATATGAACGCATTTGGCCTGCTCGTCGTACCTGAGCTTGTAAGCAGTCCACAAACTTGACCTTTCGAGCGCTTTGTAGAATCCAGGTGCGCATAATGGACGGTCGGATGTTTTTCCACATAAAAATGGTTAATCGTGTACGTGTATCCAGGTATGCATGGTATCTTTCAATGATGCCGACGCTAATCACTAGCTTTCTGAGCACGGATAAATATTTTGGAAAAATTACAACCGCTGTTAATTACATAACGAAAACTAGTACAACAAACGATATCTAGTTACGGCCATTTGAGTTGTGGGAGCATTAGAAGAAAAATGAAGGTCAGACGCTGTTCAACCAACTGTGATGCGTTCCGCGGCGAGCCGACCCCGTTTCGGTATCCTCAGCGTCGGTACTGCGTCCGTTAGTTCAGCAGCCGCCTTCTTTCCATCCACAGGATGTGGCAACCAGAGAGTCCGACTGAACGACGGGTACTCCGACTCGGCAGGCGCTGGTTCAGCGTTGGACTTCGCGACGTCGGGATGGCAAAGATAGTCAGCAAAAGGGCCAATAAATGCAAGCATGTACCCTCGACTCGCCTGCCGCGGTTTCCCTTGTTTGTTCAGTCGCAGCAGGCGCAGGTACAGATGCCTTATTCACCCGGCGCACCCAGCCTTCGATCGTCTGAGATTATCCGCCGTTGCTCAGATGCACGTCTAAGTTCTCCTTTTGCACTCTGGGTACCTCCGCTTGCACTACTATATATGTCGTTCCCGTCCTCCGACAGCTCGACAGCCGCCTGACGTTGGAATCTGAACGGCTGCTGGGGGCCGGGCACTTCGGGTGAGAGCGTACGAAGGAGTGGAGAAGAGCGGGGCTTCGGTGAGACGGAAGAGGGGGTGGAAGTCACTGAAGAAGCTGCGAGCAAGAGACATAGTCGAGGTGGTAGGTAGGATAGTGGGATGCGTAGAGTAAATGCGAGTAGAGTTGTGTGAGTCGGGTGTAGGTCTGGGGAGATGAGGGGCGAGGTTTTCACCCCTTTATACCAGAGGGGATTGCTAGAAGCTTTGGTCTGCCGAGCGACGCTGAGTGTATGCGGGGAACGAGAAGTAGCTTGTAGCTGTGAGAGGAGTCTGGCAAACGCTCGTCGCTTCTGGAACGTTGCTTCGCCTCACTGTCCGCAAGGCCAAGTAATTTGTGGTCCTATATGCGCATAGACTTGTAATTAATGCATGCACATACATTTCCGAACTCTGACAAGTGCCGTTTCGATTGTAGTCCCCAAACGTCCTATTCTCCAGCCACTCCAACCACGTGCATAGTGGAAAGAGCCATCACTTGCTATTCTGCTCGACTGTATGTCGAATTTATTAAGAATATATGACCTGTACTGGTTAACGTCTTGAATTCCGCAAGGCTAGCTTTTCGTTTCTCGGCGTGTGAAGAGTCGATGGGAGATACGGTAGCTATTTAGTCTCAGATAGGGGATTGTTTGATTGCTCTATGTATTCAGAGCTTTATTAGAACTTTACTATTGTATCATTCTTAAGTACGCCCAGATTCTGCGGCACTTAATTGAACATTTTCTAATGTAACGACGGGGGAACGTTCCAGAAGCGACGAGCGTTTGCCGGACTCCCCTCAGCACAGCCACAAGCTACTCCTCGTTCCCGGCATACACTCAGCGTCGCTTGGCAGACCGAAGCTTCTAGCAATCCCCTCTGGTATAAAGGAGCGCAGACCCCGCCCTTCGTCTCTCCAGACCTATACTTGACTCGCACAACTCTACTCGCCTTTGCTCTACGCACTCTATCCACCTCGACTATCCTACCTACCACCTCGACTATGTCTCTTGCTCGCAGCTTCTTCAACGACTTCCGTCCCCTCTTCCGTCTCATCGAGGACCCGTTTTTCTCGTCTCATCCATACGCTCTCACCCGAAGTGCTCGACCCGAGTCCTGGCAGACGTTCAGATTCCAACGTCAGGCGGCTGTCGAGCTGTCAGAGGACGGGAACAACATCGTAGTGCAAGCGGAGGTCCCTGGTGTACAGAAAGAGAATTTGGACGTGCACCTGGGCAACGACGGACAGTCTCTGACGATCGAAGGACGAGTACATCGGGTGAATAAGGCATCTCGGCCTGCGCCTGCTGCGGCTGAACAAACAACGGAAAACGCGGCAACAGGTGAGTTAAGGATATATGTTCGTATTTATGGGCTCTTTTGCTGACTATTTTTACCATCCAGACGTCGTCAAGTCCAACGCTGAATCAGTGCCTGCTGAGTCCGAGTACCGGTCGTCGTTCAGTCAGACTGTCTGGCTGCCGCAGCCCGTGGATGGGAAGAAGGCGACTGCTGAGCTGGCGGACGGAGTGTTGACGCTGACGATACCGAAGCGGGAGCAAGTCGCAGCGGAACGCATCACAATCAACTAAATCAATGTGTTGTGGGGTGGGTTTCAAAAGGGTTATGGTCTGAAACGTCTCTGGGAACCTTTTTTGTATCATAATGCATATATTGCAAGGAATTTCCATTTGTGTAGAGGATCCTTCAATTTAATAACTCCCGGTCGCGAGTGCTGAGAACTATTGCCTAATTTCGGTTGCTGATAGCGTACAAAAATTGGTTTCGATGATCTCAGACGCGATGCTCTTGGAATCACGTGATCGTGTCAGGTCGTGTCAACAGGCTTACACAATAATCAAGTGTTGTTCCAACGACGACAACGACAGACTCCGACAATGTCTCGCCCCGCGTGGATGACTGATGAGCTGGAAGAGGAGTGGGTGGAGCCTGAATGGGATGGGGCTGGCGCGGCAGAAGGGGAGACATCCCAGCGGTCTCAACTATCGAGGCGGAGTAGTGGAGGTTCTCGAGTCCAGCGTTCGCCGCACGTGTATGGTTCGGTTCGCGTCGCGTCCTCGTCTGCGGGATCTAGTTCAAGCCTTGGAGGGAGCCTAAGGGAGCGATCGGTGCGGGATTTACTCGAGTCGGGTGAAAGCGGGGAACGTAAAGCCCGGGCGCCGCTCGAGACTGAGGGTGCACCGGCAGTGGTGTCGATTACACCAGATGGGTCGCCTATTGCTGGCACGTTCTTGGTCAGGGAAGATGTGGCTCCAGAGCCTCTCAAGGTGAGCCTTGTCTGTTCCATGTGTTTAGTGATAGCTCACCATCGAATGTGGATCGCGTAGATTGCTCCTGCCGCCTTTGGACTTAAGAAGTCCGGCGTCAAGAACTTTTTCTCCCCACTTGCGCTAGAGCGCATGTTCGAGCCCCCAAGCCCACCTGCAGACGCCAAACCACCCCCAGAATTTGAGCCCAGGTCAATATCACCCTCTCCAACATCGAACACCGCTTCGTCGAGCACTCATGAAGTCGCTACTGCCCCTGCTACTACGACCTCAACCACACCTACAAGTCTTGCGCTATCCAAGTCACCTGGCAACACGACCCCTAGCCCTCATGGTTCTCCTGCTCAAACTGTATCTCACAGATCATCACTTTCGCTATCTCCCTCGAACACGTCCTCTTCCGTGTCCTGCATACCTTCGCCGTCTGCTGGGCGGGGCCCTCTTGGCACGTTTCGCCTCCCTCGCAATCCGCACGCTCCTATTCGCCCTAGCCGACTTTCTGAGAGCCATCTGGTCAAACCCTATGCATCGTTCGAGGCCGATGAAACGTCTTCCTCTCGTTCCAGCCTGCCAAAAGATGTACTTGGCGACATTTCTCAACACGTCGCCCCGGAGACTGGCGATGGCCAAGCCAGGGCATCCATTTCACCGTCTATCACGGAACTCATGGGCGCGGAAGAAGACGAGGAACGGTTAACAAACGATTTTGACTTTGGCGACGACGAATTTGTGGTTGGGGATGACGTTGAAGCCGAAGATGCCGATGGTGAACTGGATTCTATTCTGGATCATACCACCTCGGACATTGGGTTCGATGAAACGCCACAAGGAGGGCTTGCACGACAGCAACAAGGGCAACAGATAGCCCCAGGGACACGAGCGCGACTCGAACCAGAAATGGGCTTGGAAAAGAAGAAGGGAGAGACTGGACCGGACGAGATCGTCGATACGGATATACCTGGTCTTGCTTTGTTCGATGGGCGCAAGCTAAGCTCAAGTTACCAATTCACTTTCTCCGATCCCCGACACGACAGTAACGCGGCCGAAATCGGTGGCACTCCTACAGCCACCCCCCAAAAGAAAACGAGGGAAGATCGCAAACGCGAGCGCGAGGAGGAGCGCCAACACCGAAACGCAACTCGGGCCCTGTTACATCCCCATAATGCGTTACGGTCAACTACACCCGACGTTGATCTCGAGTCTAGGCCGTCATCTCGCTCAGACTTGGTGGATGAACAAGAGCGGTCTCCATCTCCAAACGAGAGCCCTGCTACTCAGCCGACTGAAGCCCAGCCATCCCGTTCTTCGAGCCGCGCAACTTTGTCGCGAGACGACCAACGCACACCTTCGCCAGGCGCTCTCCCTCTGCGGGACCCACGACTCAAGTTATTCCAATTTCATTATGATACTTTTACGCGGGATCATCTCAGCGCGCTTGTTGATTCGATTGCGGTAGGCAGCGTGGGGAGTTCGCCTAGTATAAAGGTTAGTCGCTCGGTCACTCCAACTGACAATCGACATTGTTTTGGCATGACTGACTCGTGTTACTGATTTTCAGGTAGACACAATGGAATTTCGTGGTGAAGATCCTCGCGCATTGAGCACACCCAGCGATGCAGTGCGTTACGCAAAGAAAATCAAGCTAACGCCGCCAGAGGAATATTCTGATTGGGATGGAGAGCAGTCTGCAGAAGAGGATCGGGAAGGAGCAGAGCACGGGCCGGGCACCACTGATGAGTCAACGAACCATGGTCAACAATATCTACGCCCGCCGTCGATTGGTCGGAACTACGCCGCCGACGCACGTAACCTGATGCTCGCGATGAGAGCTGCTCGTAGCCTCGACGGGGATTCGGGTATGTGTCCACGTTTCAGCTAGCTGAATATTTATCGATTACTCCGTAGTTGTATCAGGCACTCGGCAGGAAGAACAAGAGCCAAACCTGTCGACCGAGTCCTCTGCGACAGATTACAGGAGGCGAGGAGCGGACCTCATGGCGCAGATTCGGGGGGAGATGTCGGACGAGGAGGGGGATGGGAGCGGAAGCATACGCGATGGAAGTGTGAGGAGTGGGAGCGCCAGGGGAGGAAGCATGATCATTTGGTCACCACAACCAAGTCTGGCCGAACTCGCGGCGCATCGTGGCCCCGGCCAAGAAGCAACGGCCCAAGATTCCGTGGGACAACTCTCAACCTCAATACGAGCGATGCGGCTTGAAGACCAGGACCCAAGGCTAACCCACGCGAACTCTGGGAGGTTCTTAGGGCGATCAAGCGGGGCAAACGCGGTGCTACGTGATGTTACGACGAGGAGCTCAGAGACTGGAACGAACAGACTCGACTTGCCCCAACCCCCAACGATCATGATATCGGCTACGGCTACACCAGATCCACCACGTCTACAATCCAGCAGCGCAAGAGGCGACGAGAGGCGGGCATTGAGCGAAGCACAGCGCATACAATCACAAGTCTCAACATCCGCGCCAACACATAGCCATCTAGAACCACAACACCCTTCCACGTCTCCCGCGCGCGAGGACATGAACCGGTTCGTATCTTCGTCGACAGTACACACCAAGAGTACTACCTGCTCGGCCGAGTCGTTCGTCAAGCACGCTGGGCCCCCATCGCTTCTTTCGCATTCCGGGTTGGGCGTACGCCAGATCACACCTACGGACTTGCCTGCCGAGGCATTGCCAGACCGAATAGGGAAAATGGTGTACGACCGACAAGCGATGCGGTGGAGGCAGGAGATAATAGACGGGAACTTGAGTGATGGGAGCGAGGATCCATTCAAGGACTTTGATAGTTTCCGGTCTGGGGGTGGCGGTGATCAAAGTGACGATGAGGGGTCGGCGCCCATGGAGGAAGACGACGAGCAGGAACAAGAGCAACTGGCGGAACAATTGACTCACGACGACGCTCCCAATTTCGAAGCGACCCTGGAGGAGCCTGTTGGGTTATCCGTCGTGGAAGAGCTACCTGAATCGGGTTTCGAGTACGACAGCAAAACTGTTGGAGACCAGAGTACGGTCAATGCACAGTCACCGCCGAACACCAAGATGGACATTGCCCTAACCGAGTCCTCTGGGCCCATCCCGAAACCCCTGTCGCCAGTTGAACCCGTCTCCAAGCCGCGTTTTCCAAACCTGGGTCCCGATACCTCTGGCTATGAAGCGACAACGTCTAGGATACCGCTTCGTCCCGCTCTCAAGAGTGCTTCATCTACTCCCGCACCGTCTGCGCCATCGAGCCGACAGAGTACTGTGGATCCTACCACCCCGATGCCTGACACCGCTAAAAACCGACGCTCAGTCAGCTTTTCCGACGGGCGTTTGACGGGAAAGATCCGTGGACTGGTTGCGCGGGACGAAAGCGAGAGCGAAAGCCCGAGCGAAGTTGCCTCACTCACACTCACGTCCCCACAAAGCGACTATTCGCCATCGTCACGGATGAGGCGCATCGGCAACCTGCTCGATGAGCTGGAGGACGATAGTATGCTGGCCAGCCTGTCGATTGCGCCCGGCAATCAGTCGTCTGGCGAGTCTGATGAGGAAACGACTGAACACTCGGACATGGGACGTGGAGACCCGGACGTTGACCCGGACGTATCGCGCGCCCCGCGTACATCAACTCGGACTTACTCGTTTGGGGTTTCAGATCGCGGAGGAAGCCACCGGCAACCCGCAAAAGGCAACGCGTCGTTTTTGACCGAGTGCTCGTTTGGAGTGGCACACGATCGGCTGGTCCAACTGATCACCGATGTGCATCCGTACCAGCCATACTGGGAGCCACTGGGCGAGATTGATCTCTCCAAGAAAGGGATCGAAAGCTTGGCGAGACTGAAAGAGTTCCTGCCCAATCTGGATCGACTAGATGTGTGAGTAGGGACGAGTTAGGTGGAGAAGCGGCTGCTGACGAGATACCTGCTTTTCTTTTGTATAGGCGGGAAAATGAACTGAGCTACCTAAGTGGGATCCCTGGGTGTCTTCGTGAGCTTAATGTGGCAAAAAACCAGTAAGTTTGGTACGATGTATGCGCGGCCTTTATTAACTGCAGTTTAGGCTGACGAGCTTGACTTCGTATGGCCATCTGGTCAACCTCGAAGTCCTTGACATTAGCAATAATCAGATTGATTCGATAGGACGTAGGTATTTCCAGACGCCAGTGCCTGAACTGTCCTGACACGCTTCTAGAGCTGAAATGCCTGCGACACCTGCGAGAGTTATCTGCCGCTGGGAACACTATTAGCGATCTGAGTGGCATCGCTCAGACGAGGACATTGACTAAACTCGATCTTAAAGGCAATAGCTTGAAGTCGCTGTTGCTCGAGGAATGTTCTTGGTTAGTCCCTTGGCTAAGGAATCACTCCGTCGAGCTGACCACCTTGGTCACGCAGGCCACGCATCGAAAACCTCGACTTGAGCAGCAATAGCATGAAAAGTATTTCTGGCTTGTCATGCTTGACGACACTCGTGACCCTAAATCTAGGTTAGCGATTTTACTGTGCTTTCTCTCCGCAGTTGCTCACATATCACTCGGGCAGACCACAACGCCCTTGGCAGCCTCGACATAGACGGCCCCCTTCCCCGGCTGCGTGTCCTGCGCCTGAGCGACAACAAGCTAACCGAGCTGGACTGCTCCTCGTTCACAAACTTGCGAACACTCTACGCTGACAATAATCGGCTCGGCCATGTACGCCATGCCGATAAAGCTCGGCGGCTTGAGAATTTGAGCTTGCGTAATCAAAGTGGGCGGGGACTGTGAGTGTTTGTTGGCATTCAGTTGTGTTTGTGTCTGATCACGTGCCCTAGCCACTTGTCTGTGGCTGATATCCGGGATGTCAAGCGCATGTACCTTTCAGGTAATTACTCCAGCACACATACGCCGTATGTACTAATTCGGTCCTGTAGGTAACCCGCTCGAAGCTGGTTTCTTGGAAGTGTCTTGCTATAACTTGATCTACCTCGAGCTTGCTGCATGCCGTTTGTCCACGCTGCCCACTGACCTCTCTCGGTTGATACCCAACGTTCGCGTTCTCAACCTGAACTACAACTTCTTATCCGACGTCCGACCTCTGGACGGCCTTGTACGCCTGCGCAAGCTCACGATCATTGGTTCCCGGCTCAAAGCAACCAAGCCATTGTTGCGCTCGCTACAGAGCATGAAGGAAATAGAAATGCTCGACTTCCGGTACGCAATCCCACTCCACGGCTGTCATACCTATGCTTATAATGATTTCCAAAAGGATGAACCCGTTCTCCCTAGGGTGGTACCTTCCATTACTTGTCCGGGACGTCCCTGGAGCTCTTCAGCCTTCCGAGACTAGCGGAAAGCGCGACGCGCCGTGGTCGGATCTCGATGTCAAGTTTAGGAGGGACCTACCAGACGAACTTTATATTGGACGACTGGCCTATCGCGGGTTAGTTATGCGAGTGTGCACTCAACTCCGCGTGATGGATGGCATCGAAATCACGGCGCCCGAGCGTGCCAAGGCACAAAAGCTCCTCGCGGGTATCGAAAGGTCGCACAAGGCCAAGCTAGGCCCGAGTGCCGGCAAGGATTGAATTGGTATAGCTTAATTTATGTACATTTATGCTTAGTTTTCTTGCTTTGAATATCAGATCATGCATTACCGTTATCTACCGTTCGACGTCCGCAGCACGCCATGCTATGTCAATGCGTTTCCAACGATGGTGGGAAAGCGCAAAACTATCTTTCACAAAGGGCACCAGTCTGCCGTACTACAAACGCCGCTGAATCTTGTAAAACAATTGCAGGGTCTCTCTTAGAATGCTGGTGCGGTGCCGGACGCCTTCTACGACGCCAAGTACATACATGCCGTTACGAGCGTGCGTTTTGCCTGCGAGGGCGGTTCCGCATGCGTTCTACACCGGGCGTTACTGAACAGCTTCGTCATCATGAGCTTCGTATGGATCGACGAACGAAGATGATCTGCAGACAAGTGACAAAGCTCAAAGCTCGTGTGCGATCGCTAGAGGGTAGATGCGAGCGTACGCAAAGGCGAGCGTGAATAGGGGGTACCAATGCTACCAGACGCCTCGGTGCTACCCAAGGCAACTGAAGACTCGGAGGCCTACCATTACCGGTGCGACCCTTATGACAAATACCGGTGCAGTTACAACCCGATGTTCTCTGGCAGCATTCAGCCACAGTCGAGTGTTCCCGAATCGGTGGTTTAGCCGCACCCCTGAGTATACACATGCTGAGAACCGTCGTGCCTATTTGACATCTCCCTCGAGGATACCCCTCAGGCGGTTCAGTTACAACACATCATATCTATCAAACGTCCATTAAGCAACTACTTTCCCACTCCAATTGCCCGCGTACGCCGTGTACTTGCTGCGGGGCCGGAACAGTACAGTACCATTCACACGGTAATAACTAGGTCACGTGCACTAACACTGCTTATTTTCATTCCTTGTCCACCCTTCTCGAACTCTGCACAAGTTCCCAGGTCTCCGCACCCACCATTCCGAATTACCTCCAGCCACTCTCAGGGTCACGACAGATCTGTCTCTTTGCGATTGCGCGATGTCTACAAGCTGTCGATCTTGACCCACAACAACGGCCTCTTACCTCACCACACGCTTGGCCAAACTGAACAGCCCCATGCCGACATCAGCCAGCTCAACACTCAAACTCGAACATCATCAAAGGCGCAGACTCACCCAAGACGATCCGCACTTTACTAAGCATGGCTTTTCGCCGAGATGCGAGCTCAACGGACGCTGTCACCTCTCGGCGGAGCCGTAGCTTGACGCGACAATCAAAGTTTGCCTTCTGCTGCTATTTTCGTACCTATCGGGGCGTGCCTATGCACCCAACACCTGTCCTCGACCTTGCGCATCATCTTCTCGTTCTTTGTGCCTGCATAAGCTCTTTCGAGAATGAAACGTTCGGTTCTCTGGTGTGGGAAAGATCGACAGGATGACTGCGTTCATCCGGAGAGATGCGATGGAGGTAATGGGTATTTCCGTTGGCCTTCTCTAGGTGAATGCAGCTGATTTTCTAAAAGGGGGAGGGCGCACTGTGAAGAGACATAATCATTCAAGAGTGTCGCCCGGATACTCTGCGACGCGACCCAAAGTGGAAATACCGTTGGGTGCGATTTAATAGACCGGCGTTCCTAGGGGCAGTTCATGCTCAATAAAGCTGCAGCGATCACGGCGGACCCAGACACTTGATCACCGCCACCATCAACTCCTGTAACTCTCGCGTGCCAAGAGGTATTCTATTTCTCACCGACCTGTCTCTACTGTCGTGCAGGTACCGATTTCTATTTAGGAATACAAATATCTGTGTTGGACATAATCGACAGCTTTGACTTGCGTTGGACAACCCGTTGGCGTACAGAGCCATTTCGACGAGTCCTCACGGAACAGCGCATCCAAGGCGCGTCGACCCCGGCAACAACACTGACGCTCCAGCCCAACACTCGCCATTCGCACGCTTGCGCCCAAACGGCACAGGGGCGGGTAAACAGGCTCTGAACCACTTCCCCAGATGTTGATCGAATAACGTAGACCGGGGACGGTAAAGGATTCCGGTCCTTTTCTAGGGGTACCGGCGGTGCATCGGTTGACTCGTCTCATTTCGCTGGCCAAGGCAAGGCCGGGTCGTCGGGGGCCGCACTTGGGCACAAGCCGTGGTTCCGATAAATAGGTATGGGGTGATGCCGGTAATAAACGTGTTAGCCAAGGGGTGGTTTGATTAATTTGGGCAAGGTGGTCATGCGTTTTCCACGCTCGAGATCGGCAGGCAGCGGCGGGGAGTAGTCTGTCGCCCGAGTGGGGAGGGCGACGAGGGCTGGAACTTTCCAATGGTTCAAGGTTGTCTGCCAGCAAAGCTGCATTCCACCTCGACTGTCACGGTGTGTCCTACTATCCCCAAGCGCAATCCAGCCGAGGCTGGGCTTATGTTTTATGCAGACTTGCTTCCTCCTCTCACACATCGACAACCGACCACGCGCACATTTCAACGGGCGATCTTTCAGCTGCTCCCTTGGCTGAGTCACGCTGCCCGCACTGTATCCCTTGTTCCGTGCAGCCAATCTGGCTCGTTTCGCTCTACCAACGCGCACTTGGACAGGCACGCCCACCGAGTTTACAACGGGGATCACCCTATTCGGACGCGCTGGAGATCCGAAGGACATTTTTCTGTTCGCTTAGGAGTGGTCGTGCGGTGTGGAACCCATCGTATCGTCTTTCTTACCGCCTAGGCGTGTCCCAGAAACAGTGCTCCGACTTCCACCGACCACGGACCGGGCCGCGTGTATGCTTCGTCGCGCTTCCTCATTACTGCGGACTGGAGAGCCGATTGTGATCTTGGCATCACCGACTGGCGCTCGGCACCTGGGTAAGGAGATACTTGTTCGTGGGAGGCTCGGAAGCGCGCGACGTGACCCTTTTCAGCCACAAGCATCGGGTAGCCCAGCTTAAATACGCGTGAGTCACAGCAAAACGTGGCTTTTCAGACGGCATGTCACAGTGGCTCAGGGGTGGGACGTATATAGGGATACCAGTATGGGTGTTGGGTAATTAGCTTATCTTGGTTGAGCTCCGCGTTGCACTTTTTGGCGGGGCATAACGTAAAGCCCACAGACATGGGTTTCCAAAACGAGCGAGACTAAGCATCGCAACTACCTGGTCGACCCTAGCAGCCAAAGTGGCTCGCCCCGGAGGACCATTCGACTCGACTACCATTGATGTGTGGGCGTGGGCCACGCTCGCGCTTGCCGGGTGTACCTCGGTTGTACTGGTTTGGGGGCACAATGGGGGTTGTGTTGTAGGTCTAATCAGACATGGTCCAGAACCGTCGATCAATGATATCACCAGCCAGGCACGGCTGCGCCCCTAGGGTTTTGGGAACGAGTCAGGCCGTTCCCACCGGCCACCAAGCACGGATTTAGACAAGAGAGCGGCGGGCGTTTGTCGGGGATAGATGTCTGAAAACAGCGATCAGCCGAGAATCGCTGGCGATCAAACACTTTTGTACACGATTTCCTGGATCACCTGTCGATCTTTTACTCTAATTCGTGATTTTGACAAGCGATGATGTCAGCCGGTTGGGTGCTGCGGCAAGTCGAAACTGCAGGTCGGGCGAAAACGGAGGTCGCTAGCGGGTGTGCGTCGAGTAGGCGCGGGCTGGACGCCATTGTCCGGGCGTTCTCCCGATTGGACCCAGAAACGTGATGGTGGCTGCTGAGATAACGGTGTTCCTAGCGTCTGTGCGGTGGCTAGCCTCGGCGGTCACTTTTTGGCCGCAAGCGCTTGCCTACACCCAAAGCGGCAAGCCCAGAGAGTGGACCGTCCGTCTGATCACGGAGCAACGCAACTCGCGTGCCTCGGGTTTCGAGAGGGTCGACCGAGTGCTGGGCTTTAGGCGATAGGCTCGGATAACTGGGCGAAGCACCGAGGCGGGTGAGCGCTGGATCAGCGCCATAATTGACAGTGGCGGCTGACAGCTGACGTGACGTTGAAGGGTGGCGGTGCTCATCAGCAGATTTATCTGCCTCCGTCGAGCAAGGTACGGTGCCTGCAGGCACGCCGTTGGTAATTGCACCTTTGTGCGCCGTCGGACTACACCGCGACGGGCCAGGCCTCCCAAACGCGAGCACGCCGGTCACGTGCGGGAGCGCCAGGCACCGGCGGATGAGGCTAAAGCGGGAGGCGGGCGCATTTCACATTGCGCTGACACACGGACCGCGGATGCCCACGGGCTGGGCCGAGCAGCTGGGTGGGCGGCGGCGCTAGCGAGAAGCGGGCAGAAGCAGCCTGGGAGCGAACGGGCGGCCCAGCGCCGTGGGTTTTCATTTGCTCCCAATCGAGCTCGGGCAAACACGCGCACACACGCCGTGCTCTGCCTATAAGCCCGCGCCGTGATGGCGGCCACCACAGATGCTCATCCCGCCCTCCTACGCCGCCAGCGCCATGTACACCTTTGACAGCGACTCGTCTTCCCGCCGCCACTCGCCCGACACCAGCGGCAGCAGCACCCCCAACTTCGTCCCCGCCATGTCCCTCGCCCGCGGCACCCTCTTTGCCGACAAGGTCTCGCTGCCCTCGATCGGCTCCATGTTCCCGCCCGCCCCGGCCGACGACCTCTACGAGTCGCGTCGCAACTCGCTCCCTTACCCCGCCGTCCGGCAGTCCGTCCCGGCCGGCGCCACCCCGTGGTTCGGGCTCGCGACCCACGACGACGCTCTCCGCACGCGCGCCTCGACTGCCTCAAATGCCTCGACCGGCAGCCCCAACTCGCCCACCTCGCCCTCGTTCACCGCCGGCTCCTACTCGTCCACCGTCAAGTCGAGCCCCGGCACCAGCCCGTACTCGGACCGCCTCTCGCTGCCTGCTGCGCCCGGAACAACCGGCCGCGAGTGGTCTGCGCCTCTTACCATCCCCGTCCCGCCCGGCGACACCACGCCCAGTGCGACCCAGAGCGCGTCGCCCACCCCCGCAGGCGACAGCCCCCCGCCCGCTTCGGCTCCAGCCCTGCCCGCACGCCGCCGCGGCAAGCTGCCCAAGCACGTCACCGAGACGCTCCGCACGTGGCTACTGAGCCACGCAGATCACCCCTACCCGACCGAGGAGGAAAAGAAGATGTTGTGCAACGTCACCAGTCTGACCCTCAGCCAGGTATCCAACTGGATGATCAACGTGAGTGCGGTTTTATTCCTGGCAGACCCGAGTTGACCGTGTCCTGTCGTCCAGGCCCGCCGCCGTATCCTCGTACCGGCCTCGAAACAACAGGCTGCGCTCAACGCGACCACCGGGCCCTATATCGGCATCCCCCGGTCATCCTCTGCGACCGAGCTCGCACGAGCGAACCGGGTGTCCATGAACATCCCACACGCGCTTCCCCACACGCTTTCCCAGTCCCACCTCGACCCGTACGCGAACCCAGGCTCCGCATACAGCCTCCCGGGCCTCTCCCAGGCCGGAGATCTCCACATCTCTCCCAGAGGCTATCCCTCGCTCGCGACCGGTCGAGCTCCATACGCTTTCCCCGGTCCATCCCTGCCCCAAAACTACTATGGGAGCGGTCTGCCGTCTGCACCGCTTCCCAACTATTCCGCCGGTCTCGTACAAGGCGGTCCTCGATATTTCAGCGAGCACGACTCGCACTATCCTCACTAATTCTCTGAACTCTTGGCCCTTCGTTACTCTACGCTGTACTTTTTTTTTCCATGCTACCTTAGCCATGTCCTTCATATTCTCGTTCTCATGCAAGCGACTTTTTTCTTCTTCTTGGGTTTGCGCTCACCGTGTATTACTGCTCTGATATCTGCTGTCGCCTATCTCACTCTCGCGTTCATGTCAATACTACATCCTACTAAATCCTCAGCCGATCCCTGTACTTCCATCACCGTGAGGGTCGCGAATCATCCCTCGGCAAATGAAAAGCACAACGGATCTAAACAACCCACTCGAACCCAAGCGCCGATTCTTCGCGGGGCCAACATCAAACACGACACGACAAAGGGAAAAAAAATCATACGCCCGCCCGCTCCGGGCTAGACAATTGTGCGCACATCTGTTCGCACCCTCCCCTCCCTCTCGCAAGGCTGGCTGTCCGGATCGGGACGACACCGCCCCGTCCTTCCAACGTGTTTGCTCGAGCTCGCGCTTCTTTTCTTCTTCTCTCGAGATGCTGTGTGTGGGCCCTTCAGCCACCATCAGCTCGAGCAGGCGTTTGATCACGTCCGGTTTTGTGCGTGCGCTCTTGTCTTTTGTCTTGTCTTTTTGGCTTTGTCGTGTCCGGACTGGGTGTATGCGATCGAGTGACTTGCGCGCGCGGGTGTGGTATCCAACACGGGTTCAGCACCCCCAGGCACGCATTTTCATTTTACGCGGTCCACCGATCATAGCGTCTATGCCTAGCACCCGTATATACTATCCTTACCACCGGTCCTCGGTCCAAACAACAACACACCGCACCGTGAAGATCCAATTTGCCTGTTGGGAGAACAGAACCAGCTGTGGGTTCTTTTTCGTTGATGAAAAGGAAGGTGCTCGTTTTGGTTTGGCTGGTCTGGGTGGGGCGCTGATTTTGGGTTTTGGTGTTTCGAGTTGGGAGGGGAGGGATGAGGAGGGGTCTAGTGCGCGCTTGTTGGTGGCGCGTTTGGAGTTTGTATAGAGCGGTATCACAAGGGAATTCATCGCGGTCGTTTTTTTCTTCTTCTTCGTCTTCTCTCTCGAGCTGTAGAGGTAAGCGTTGATGACGCCAAGCATTGACGTACAACCAAGCACCACGTCGAGCACCCAAATTTCTGACTTGGCCGGGCAGCCCCGCCAGCGATCCGTCCAAACGTCGAATGAATTGACTCAGGGCTGACGGGAGCGGCGGTTCCGGCCCCGGTTCCCGATCGAAACTGCACAGGTACCGACGGTGGGCCAGTCCAAGTATGAGCCTCGCATTGCCCTGGTCTATCTCTCGCGTATGTACGCTTACCTCCTAAACTCGTTACGCCTGCTAGACAGAGTAGTGGTGTATCAGATGAGGGCCGACCCTCGCCGTTTTTCGGGCCCAAACACGATTTGCGTCGGGACCTTCCGAGGACAAACGGGCTTTGTTCAGTGTGTCCAAGGGACCTATTTTGAGATTACCCTCCGTCTGATGGCCACCCACCACAAGTATACACAACGATATGAACCGTTATCCCCGCACTAGTTCGGACTTTTTTACACCGTAAACCCTGGTCCTGCTCTCTTTTGTTTTGAATTACGAGAAGGTGGTCTCGTACGGCGCAATGTTCGAAAACGAGTAGTGCAAAACGGAAGCGAATGCACTGAGCGCAATATATCCTTTTCCAATGTACTCCAACCTACCACTTCTTTCCCGTCCTTCTCAAGCCCGGGCCCCTCTTACCCGATCGGGAAAAGCCGCATGCCTGGCTCTCCGAGGGGACAACCCCCAGCTCCAATCGGCGGGCGTGCACCCGCTTCCGAAAGCGCATATACCTACACCCCAACTCACGCTTGTTTTTTCAGTCCTACCTAAAGTGTCGAGAGACGGGCTGCCGATCGTTCACGTGTTTTCTCAGATTTGTGTGACAGGTTGACAAGTGACGTGTTGAAGGGTGATTAACCCTGATGCCGGTTGACAGAGATTTTCATTACCGCCTTTTTTAGGTAAGCTGGACGGGAGTATCTCATTTCATTGTGCGGGGACAAATGAATCTACTTCGTATTGGTTATTTCTACGCGCGGGATACTCGAGCGGAGCCGGCCGAGATGGATGTTGATCGACACGCGATGGCTGAAATGGCTGGATCAAATTTACGGACTCGGAGGTTTATGGCCTAGGTATTATATTTACCTTGTCGTTGAAAAACGCGTGCCTCGCAGTTTGTTATACCAACTCCCGAACAATTCCCGTCGGGCTTTATGTTTTAGATTCAGAAGCAGCGCGCGGTGCTCGAGCGGGGTGCTCCAAGCGCCAGCTGAGCGAATTGTGCCACCGGTTTTTTGCGTAAAGGCAATCTTGAAGGATCCAAGATGTTTTTACGCCGCGGCAACAATAGGGCCAGAGCTCACCCCAGATCAGCAACGTTGACTACGTAACAGGGCGCTGGTCGCGAAAAAGAAACGAGGAAAAAAAGGGTGGTTGCCATAGCTTGGAGACTACGCATTCACTGAGCGTGTACATTCTGGGTAAACTAACCAAGGTCAGTATGCGATAGCCCATAGCTCGGCGGAGCGTGGTCCCTCCGTTTTTCCTAGCTCCACAGGAGTGTGGAGTGCACGCTCCGGTTCTGCACTGAGAAATTGTCGGCGAGCACCACAAACTCCATAGGTTAGATTACTATGCGAATTACTGTGGACGTGGATTTTGGAGCGAAATGCTCGGTCCCAGCCTGAGAAATGCGCTGACCGATCAAAAACGCTTTGTCGTTTGATGTGGCTGAGCGGAGTTTAAGGATAGCAGAGGCGGACTCCAGGAAAGGATACTTCGAGCACGGACAAGCATAATCTTTGCCAATATTGGTCTTCATAATCCATCGGCGGGATTTAGCCCAAGACACACTGATCGGGGGCGTACGAAGGCCTAGGCGAGCACGGTCAAATTGACAAGCCAAGCCACCACATCCACTCGACCACAGGTCTGATCGGGGGGCGACAGCGCATGTCAGACGGTGTCATACTGCTCCGCCGTGCCAAGTTTTTTAGTCATGAAATAGAGGGCAATCTCGAGAAGCGCGAGAATGGCAGGGGATCTGCAGAACCAGTGCCAAGTGAAGCTCTGGACGTCTAGTGAGAGGTAGATCACATTACGAGTGCGGGCTTCAGTGCATCATCCACAGAGTCCCAAGTGGTCCGGTTTCAAGTTCCTGGACCCAATAACCGTCAGAGTTCCATATTTGTAGGAAGAAAGGGGTAGTTTAAACTTTGGGCGGGTTAACCAACTTTGGTTATAGTACGGAGAATCTGGGAAAGGTCGCAAGGCGGACTTTGTTTGGGTAATGGGATCGGAGCTAGCGAACTTGCAGGGCGATTGGGGACAAAGGATTAGCTCAAGTGGGCGTAGATAGGGGCGAGTTTGCTGCTCAGCGAACCACAGAACCAGAAGCAATCAGAGTTCTAGAGCAAGACGAGCGAACTTGATAAAGGGTGAAGGTTTCCAGAGAGCATCGAGATAAGGAAATCCCCAGGGCATGTCCCCAACCGACTAGTGCTCATGGTAGGAGGTTGATTTAGGTATTGAAAATTGGTTTCATAGTTCAGCCTGGCGGATCATGTCACGTGGCGCCCGAATTTGGAGCCCCTAAATTCATTCGGCCGAGAATATGCACTAAATATACTCTCACTCATACGAGTGCCTGGATCTGCACTGGGTCAAAAAAGCGAGGGCGCTTCGCACAAAGCGTTGCTACAAGGCCATTAAATTTCGTTCAGGTTTCTAAAGCAACTGTTCTACTCAAATCACGCCAGCTTCCTTGAGTTTGGCCACGAGCTCGTCTACCGACTCGACCTGCGTCCGGTCTGTAAGTAAGATATCGAGGGTCCAAGGTAGACCTTGCAAACCTTTCCGCCTCCGACTCGTTTTGGAGGCTCCGAAACGCCAAGTGTTTCCAGGATTGGGGTCAAATTTACCCCGAGGGATTCGGGCGTCACCTTTTCAATTTTCTTCTTTTTGGCCTTCATGATGTTGGGCAACGATGCGTATCGTGGCTCTGGGCGTCGGTTAGGGATATATGGTTACTGGAGGGGCTATTGTATCACCTACCGTTCAATCTGTAGGTCAATTGATCGGTAAATGCGTTTATGGCCTTAAATTCTGGTACTCACCGGAGATCGGTTGTAATGACGGCAGGCAGAGTTAATCGGAGGGTCTCGGAGCCACCATCGATCTCACGCGTTACATCCACCTCCTTGTCGCTGTCCCGAACCACCACCTTGCTCGCCTGGGTGCCTTGCGGCCACTCGAGTAGACCAGCAAGCATCTGACCAGTCATGCCTTGGTCGCCGTCGATCGCTTGTTTGCCCAGGATGACAATGTCGGGTTTGTCGCGTTTAACGAGGGCCGCGATCGTTTTGGCAATCCCGAGTGGTTCGGGAGCCGCCGATTCCGGAATTTCTACATGAATTCCAGTGTCCGCGCCCATTGCGAGCGCGGTGCGGAGAGTTTCTTGGCTTTTGGTTGGCCCGATGGTAAGAACAGTAATGGTCTCGATTCTGTTGCCCAATTTTTCCCGTAACCTTACGGCTTCTTCCACGGCTATAAGAGCGTATTAAAAAAAATCAAGCTAGGCCATTGGGTTTGTACCACTCACCAATCTCATCGAACGGGTTCTATAAGAGGGCAAGCAGTGAGGCAAGTGGCACGGGCCGTCTGTGAAACCAGGGCTTACCATAGAGTGCTTCACATTTGTGTCGACTGCACCATTCACCACCCGGATCTTGACAGCAAAGTCTACACACCTGAACAAGCGAATGAGACGAGGCGGGTTTGATACATCGAGAGGGCAATTACCGCTTTACAGGTACCAAGACTTTGAGGCGGTTGATAGCGGTCGGCCGCATTTTTTGTGGGAGACAAGGAGGGAGGTCAAAGCCGTAAAGTGCGCGTGACGGCCGGTTGGGAGCTCGGCTATTCACATGTGTTTGGCGGGTCACATGACAGCATCAGTCATGTGCCGATAATTGGCTGGATGTCCATTTATATCTCTTCCAGGACACGCTGGAGCGTAAGAGGGCTCTGCCAGTGTCGAAACCCTTTATTCTCTCTGCGAACCACCCCTATTCGGTTTTCCCTTGTTCGGGCGATGGCTGAAGAGAACGTGTCGAAAAAGCTTCGTACAACTGGCCCTTCAAGGGTAAGTAACGCAGAATCAAATTTTGCCCTATTGAATCCGTCCACCAGGTGATTGGGACCCATAATGGAACTTTTCACTGCGATGAAGCGTTAGCTGTGTTTCTGCTTCGGCAAACTCAAGAATATGCTGATGCAAGTAAGCTAGCTTCGGTATTTGCAGCGGAATATATCTGGAGAAATTCTAATTCGATTTTGCGCGATAGGCGTTACGCGTACTCGTGATCAAAAGATACTTGACACATGCAATATCGTAGTGGACGTGGGTGCAGTATACGACCCCGAGAAACTGCTTTTCGATCACCACCAAAGGGGGTTTACCGAAGTTTTTGGAAACGGATTCAACACCAAACTTTCGAGTGCGGGCCTCATTTACAAGTGAGTAGGCGAACAAATTGCAGCATCACTTCGTTGAGCACAACTCGAAGGCATTTTGGCAGGGAGATCATTGCAGGGCAGCTAGACTTGTCGCCAGCCGATCCAACGGTTCATTTGTTATGGCTCAAGGTGTATGGCGTGAGTACCACGTGTCCTACTATGGTGTAGGAAGCCTGGTCAGCTTATCCTGATCACAGGATTTTATCGAAGCCATCGATGGGACAGACAACGGCGTGCTGCAGTATCCTCCGGATATTGCGCCTGCGTATCGTAGTCGTACCGATCTTTCGAGTCGTGTTGGTCACCTCAATCCTAGGTGGAACCAATCCGTAGGTTCGGATGGTGTTGATGTACGTCACCCCTCCACCCTACCACTAGGCTCAGGATGAACGATTTTGTAGCAACTCTTCCACAAAGCCTCGCTCCTAACTGGCACCGAGTTTCTTGGTCGGTTGGATTATCTTGCAAACGCGTGGTTGCCCGCTCGTGACATAGTCTCCCGTGGTATCGAGGTGCGAACTCAAGTAGATCCAAGCGGCCGAATTATTGTGTTCGAAGAGTTTGCACCCTGGAAGGTGCGCTACTCGTTAAACCTTATCAGTCTACATTTCATCGTTTCTGCACAGGAGCACATCTTTGAGCTCGAAAAGAGCTTGGAGATTCCAGAAGGCCAAAAGCCACTCTACGTTCTGTATCCGGACGAGACTGGTGGAAACTGGAGAGTTCAAGCGGTGCCTGTGTCTCCAGATAGCTTTGAGAGCCGCAAGGCATTGCCAGAGCCGTGAGTAGCTTCTTGTTTTGGCTTCGTGCACAAATTCACCAAAATTATCAGGTGGAGGGGGGTGCGAGATGCGCAATTGGATGAAGTTACTGGAATACCTGGAGGAATATTTGTTCACGCGTCCGGCTTTATCGGAGGTGAATGCTGCTGGCTCTGAGATATTGATTGCCATTAACCGGAAGGTTTTAGGAAACAAAACCAAGGATGGCGCTCTTGCGATGGCACGTAAAGCTTTGACCATGTAGCAAAAATCCCAGACATTCAGCACCACTAGAATCCTTGTTGAGTTCGACACGCATTAACGCTGTTCACGATGTTAAACCTGATTGATTTTACGATAACAAAAATATAGGACTGTGCTTTGTACAAGAATCAATGACCGTGGCTTCTACCTGAATACGCCAGTGGAGAACCGATCGGCTTGAACCTTAGTGAACAGCTCAAGAGCCTCGCCTTGGTCGACGTTCTTTGCTTGCGCAAAAATGTGAAGATTAGCCCCACGAACTGCAGTGGCGATATGGTCCTCTCCACATATAAAGAACCGAACGATAATGTCAGGTTTGGAGGGGCGCCGTGAACCATCAACCGACCTTGGCCCCGTCCTGATAAATATCAACTGTCTCAGACCTGCGGGTCTGCAATATACTACCCACTAGGTTTGGCCGTCTACCAGCAGGGTGCTGACGCAGGGGTCCTCTTCTGCGGCAAACGGACCCACCATTATCAATTGTATATGCATACACTAGAATGAAACTTGCGGTTTGCCAGTTGCTCACTTGGAGGCAGTTACTTACTGTTTTTGGTAAGTAACAGTGAGTAACTGGTAACCCTGGTTGGGGCAGATTAGTTCCCGCACCCTAATGTCATTTCACTGGGGCTGGTCGTGTCGAACGGTTTGGTATGCGGCGGCATGCATGAGCCCAGTCGTGGTTTGCGGCACTACATACAACAAACGACACCTTCCTGAGGTCGAGAGCGTTGTTGGTGGTTAGCAATTCTGCGAATTGAGTGGTGTTTGTTGTCTGTTGGCTCGCCTGTGTGCCGCATACACCAAGTAAGTCTAGCTATATGCGCTGGAATAGTACACATACGCTTAGCTTCGAATGAAGCGGTGATCATTATGACTGGGCCATCGTGAGGAATATGGCTGGTGACACTTTTTAAGGTTCCAATTGTCATGCGGAATCCTATGACATGATAACTGAGCTAGCATGCGCAGAAGCGCATATTACTATTCACCTCTGCTCATGGTGCCTGCTGCTACATCTTGTGCAAACCCTTCACAAGATCCTGTATTGAGGGTGACCGTATGTACTATTGAGCAATATTTGCTGCCCAGACTTATATTCCTTTGCAGGTACAATGACCAACACGCAACTCGAGCAGCTTTCCAAGCGCCTACGTGAGCTCGAACCTGAACATAACACTGCAAGGTGATGTGTATGCGAGCTTGAGGTGGAATTCGAGTACTGCAGGGCTGAAGTCGAGCGTGGGAAGACTTGAGCGAAGTTGCAAGAAACAGAGCGTACCCGAGTGAACGAAAGGCAAGCCGCGAATGAGAGGGAGGAGCGGGTGTGCCAGGCAGTGGTGCATCAGGAAAAAGGTGGAAATTTTATTATGGTAAATTAACCTTAATTTACCCTAATTAATGGGTTAGGAGGATTTGCTACCCCCCCCTTTCATTAGCAAAAATTGGCTTAAATTAACAGGGGGGGTGTTTCAATTTAGCTGAATTTAGCTGAATTTAATGAATTTAACCAAATTAAGGATGGATATATCTCCACCAAAGCCCCTCCCCTTGTCTCAAAGTTCTCCTGTCTGTAAACAGCTCCTATGATGAGTTCCAAGAGTGCTGCCATGCATTCAGGGGTTGCTTAAACCAAATT
>WSTK01000522.1:0-23123 GCA_019616945.1 Ceratobasidium sp. 414
TTCAGCGGGATGTGCCCCGTGCGGAGTTGGATGAGCAAGGATGCGTGTTTCCTCGGCATGGTCTGGGCTAGTTTGTGATTGTCTTGACCTTAAACAGGCCTCCGCTAGTAAAGACTCATTACATAAACGCGCCAAAAAGTCAATTAGGCTTGTCTGAACGGATCATGTAGCTGATGTGCGGTGCACAACGAATCGAGAACCTCGGAAAAGCCGGATTGGGTGCGACACAAGTGCGCCTGGAACTCAAAGCACGGCGTTTCTATGACATGTGTACTTAGTTGAAGTTCTGGGCCGGTCGCCATAGGGGCATGTCACAGGGTGCCTCAGTGTCACGCGAAGCACTGGAGGCGGATTGCGATTGGTACTTCTGCAACGAACACACGACTATTTGTCGGTTTCCGCCACCTCATAGGTATTGTCCGTTTACTTTATTAGAACACATCACACACCTGCTAAAACACTATTGCAGGTTAGTTGGCTGGTGCACTCTTGGCCGCTACACGTTACCGTGGTAAGTTGCTGGGCTCAGCCCGAGACTACACGCTTTCAGGGAGCTGGCAAGGTCACTCGTCATCTTTAGCCAAAAGTACGGTTTTTGACGTGGCCTGTAATGAAGTTGAGCAGGTTCTGTACTTGGGAAATCCTGTTTGCGTTTCAAATGGACTTGGAGTGAACCGGGAATGGACTTTATCGGTGTAGACTACCAGGTAAATTTAAAATGATTTCTGTCCCTGGTTTTTCCTGACGAATGTAGGCGCACCTTGCAAAAACGTCCCTGATGGCTGGTTGACTGAATTTAGAGTGAAATACCTTACTGGACTTACACGATCGATCTCCCGCCGGGGTGCTCGGAGTCGGGCTCATGTCAGCTCGGGGCATGGCCTGGCGCAATTAATTCGATTCTTCACAAACAAATTTCTATTCCATCGCTACTTATGCATTGGTCCAGGTACCCTGGGCGAGGTCCTGTCCCACCACCGAGTAGGGGTCATCGCCCACGTGAAACATGTCAGCGGTCGGAACGTATTACGAAACTCCGGACTTACCAACGAACTCAACAAAATCGTCTGGGGCTCACGAGCGCCAAGATACTCCTGATTATAAACGAATACTCACGAACACAGCGAGCACCGCGCCCTCTTATCTCCCGAGCGTTCCAGAGCTCCGAGGCGATGTGACCCGGAATTTCAAAAAAAGAAAAGAACGACCGCATAAATTGTAACTAATTAATTCTCCAGACCACAGAAAGCTAGCACCCACCAGCGGTCGTAAGAATCCAAATGAGGGTGCGCGGTTTTGAATGAATCTCCTACACCCGACTCACTCGTTGACTGAATCGGATTGGGGTAATCACTCAAACTCTGCACCAAATGCCTCCCGCCAGCTCGTCAGTTCACAGCGTGATTTGGTTTAATCAATTTATTGGTTTATTCAGTCATTCACAAGTCAACTTCTGGGCCATTGCATACACCACTGCTTAAGTTGTGCTCCAGGTGCCTGGATTAACGTTCTGTCCCACCACCGAGTACACATCGTCGCCTACAAAAAAACGTGTCAGTGACTGGGACCCGCTATCGGATGGCTTGGACTTACTGACGAACTAGGCGATGTGAGCCAGAATTTCGGGAGGAGGGAAGAACGAGCGTCCAGGTTTATGATCAGATGTTTGGCATCGAAACCACTACAATTCGACACACACCTGGGCAGTCTTGCCGCTTCCACCCGTGAACGTAATGCCGAGTCGGTTTTGACCATTGATTACGACGATATTGACTACAGCGCTCTGAGAGCCCGACAGTTCCGCTGGGCTGGTGTAGTTCAGCGTGCCCGTAGCAATATTGGATCCTGGTAGCATGAATCTTGAGTGACGAGCCCTCGGGGGAGTGTATAGAAACTGCGCTTACCACCGCCGGTCAGAGCAGTAAATTTCCTCTTAATCCCAGGCGAAGTCACAGAATAGAATGTGCCAGACGATGGGTCAACCAAGTCGACAGAAGCAGTAGGGTCCGAGTAGGGAAAAGGGATGACACCAGCCTTCAAGTGGGTAGCAGCCATGGCGATTTGTTGGATACGGTCGAGTAGTGCAGTAGCTGTTGGAAGAGCTGATGCTGGAGCTCGTCCTGGTGCCCACCAATTTATACTATGTGAATCCATATGTTGCCGGGCGCTCGGGAGACAAAGTAGCAGATCGCCACTCCTGGGAGCGACTGCGCAGTTCTCCGCCGAGAGCGACAATAGTGCTTCGGTAAGCGCCTATCGGTGGGCGCATTAGTGGATCGTGTTCTCCCAGAGCAGCCCTGTGAGCGCGGCTCCACATTCGGACTTGGTGTTATACTTTAAGGATCCGATCAATAAAAGAAGCTGGGTAGTCGATTGCCGGTCACCGGTTATATGCTCTGGTCATTCCTCGCAGGCTGCAGTCATATTGAGAGCCCCTTTTCGTTTGCTTCGAGCTCGATTTGGTGTCGACATCACACATGGATCTGAGCGCCCTAGCCGGGCGACTGTCGCCGGCCACCGGTTATAGGCTCTGGTTGATTTGCGAAGTTTGGAGCAACGGATTGAGTGGCTATGTTGCTTGAACTTCTGAATCGAACTCGAACTTGCACACTGGAATAACTGGGGCATTCCATCTTGCATTACCAGCTGGGATCTGCCGAGCAATGATCTACCCACCACCTTTCACAAATCTGGTGTTAGGTATGCAATACAGCGCATCTGATGGGACGACAGGGGTGGGCACAGGCTAACCGCTCTTGAAACCTGTTGCGGTTGCCTTCCCCGCTTTTCAGCGTCTGTTCTCGCTACAATATACTTTTATTTTGGCAATTTGTTTTCGCTGGTCGCTGCCATTATAACACAGCTCATTCGGGGCTTAAAGTACGCCACATTCACACTAAAGCCGGGCCCCCAACTGCTTGCGTGCTTGCTAGAATACCCATGGCAATATTTGTATATATGGAATATTTGATCTTGGGCTGTGCAGGGTGGAAGGCATGATATCCAGGTTGATATTAGTCCTGCTTGCGCAATCGACATGGCCATGCAGCGATGCGGAAATCGAAGATTAGGGTCGACTATCCTCACACGAGCTCATGACCGGTGCTCGCCCATCCCGAGCCCCCAGATCCTTCGTGATGGACACATCCTTCGGTCTTGTAGAATCATGTGGCAGCTTAGTTTCCGACGACCCAAGCGTACATTGTCCGAGGCACGCTCAACCGGGCTCTGGCCTCGACGGAACAAGGCGTTGTCGCTTAGGGAGAAAGGTATATGCGCCATCTACTTGGCCCGGATCACTGGTGATAGATTTTTGCCAGTGGGTTCCGTGACTTGTGGGTTACACTAAGTTGAGCTTGAAGCGGACGCAAGAGACCTCTTCCCCTCAACGTGGCTGCAGCCTCTCAAGTTCAATTCGAGCGTATAACCGGTGACCGGCAAACAGCTGTCCGGTTTTGATCGGTCGGGTCCTTGTGGTGCTCAGTCGCGTTCACAACCCTACGCAAGGCTGCCCTGGGTTGACGCAATCTAATCGTGGGGCTTCCGACGAGCCCTGCCCGAAGCCTCGTTATCACTTTTGGCGTAGATCCACACAGTCACTCCGAGAGCCCAAATATTCCTGGCTCAATATGATCTATTCTTTCCCGCGCTCACACAACATCAAGAGGCGAGCTAGAGGGTGCAGATTGTGTGCGTATATCGAACGAGGTGGCAATGGTTTTGCAAAACATGTGCCCACTGATCGTTCCGCGCTCACCTCGAGTTATGTTGGCACCAGTGTTAGGGGCATACAACATCTTCAGCCACCACGCATGTCCTCCAACCGCCGCTCTGGCACCTGTGGACCCAGGGGGGCATCGACTTTCAAATAGCAGACGCCGCTGCGTATGTGCCAACATATCTCCACTGGCATTCGATAGTTATGTAATGCGTCTTCCGGTAACGACCTCCCTAACTAGTATATTTCATTTGATCCTCACCCTTCGGTGCCCGTAGCCTTGAAGTTCCATGACATTAGCAAATTTCAATATTCACAATTAACTCGATTAAATTCAATCATTTCACTTCAACATAATGACAACGTTCGACCTCAGCGCAAAATTACTTCCAGGTACCCTTGGTGGTTTCTGGGATAGCTCCAGTTACAGCATCAGTGCCTACTCACGGACGACACGTGACGTGCAATAAATTAGTCAAATGTGCTCGCTGCCTATCAGGGTCTACGCACTTGTAAACTTGGTTCAAGTATATCCGATGAGTGACTTGAGACCAGTGCTAATAGGGTGATACACTTACAATTCCGGTCTCGCCCCCACTATCGTTATTGAACACGATCGTGAGCTTGTTGTTGTCTAGTTTAACAATCGCAGGCTGCTCTCCCACAAGCTCGGAAGTGCTTGTGTAGACAAAGGTGCCCGGAATTGGAACTCCTAATGGTTGGCGGTGCCAGTCAGAACATGACCGCTAGTCGGGCGTCCAACTGACGCGTACCTTGGTCGACTTTCTCAGAGAACGTCTTACTGATCAATGGAGCAGACAAGTCGTATATATCTTTGCTGACCCCTCCCACCGTAATAGTTTTGGCATTGGCGATTGCGAGAGTAAGGCCCGGGAAGGCCGGCGGAGGCGGCGGAGTTGAGTCCCAGGTTCCGTTGTCGATTATAGTTGCCACCGTTGTGAAGTCGCTCTCATCAGCTGCAAAATTTGCCATCAGTCTGTCGTAGCCTGCGAGGTCAACTTTCCGCACTAACTCTGGAACTGAGCCGAGCCCCGCCCCGTTTCTTTCAGTCCCGATGCTGGCTGCTTGACTCAGCACTCACCTCCCCAGTAGCCTGCAGGGTATGTTTGTCGTAGAACGTGATCAACAGCCGGCCGCCCAACAACGTGCTTATCGTGGAGCCGGCCCCAACCAGTTCTGCCGGACTATTATAAGACAGTGTACCAGTGAGGAGCGTGCCTGCCGGGGCACTCACTGGTCAGCCGCTAACGGAGTACGGTAGAATTCTGACCACTTACTGCCGCCACCGGTATGCGCCGTGAACTTCCTGTATATGTCCGGTGCAGTCAAGTTATATATTGTACCTTGGGGGACCGACTGCACGTCTGCGGTGGCAGACACGCTTTTGGCGAAGGTAGTCTTCTGAACAATCGAGGACATCGTTGGTTTGACTGGGGTGGTCATGGTGGGGCGAAAGGATGGCGGAATATATACCTGGCATCAGCCGAGTTCAAATTAATTGTTAGGTTTGCGCGTGGAGTCTAGAATTAAGGCCAAGGTATCCGCGATAGGAGATGGATCAAAAGAGTCTAGTGTGCGGCAGTGCTCATGGACAGCCAATCCAGGGCGTTCGAAGGCGCTCCGGATATAATGGCACCCAAGAGAACAATCCATAAGCATGAAGCGTTTTGATCGGAGCAAATAGCCGGAGCTCGGTAATACCCAGGTGTCCGCCTTGCGTAAGCGTTCCTACAAATTACCACTAGCCTTGCTCTCCTGACCACGCAGGCGGTACAGCGCGGAGGTATTCGGCAAGCGAAAAACTTCAGGGGGCCTCTTGCATCGTCTTCGAGCTCGACTTAGTGTGGCCGACACGGACCTGCTGGCTAGGATCTATCACAGGTGATCCTGGGCCCAGCAGATGGCCTAAAACGATAACGGCCTGTTCCGCCGAGGTTGGAGCACTGTCGAGCGTGCCTCGGACGATGCGCCCCTGATCATCGGAAACCATGCTGCCTCATCGATTCTACCACTTCGAAGGATGTATGCACCAGGAAGGATCTGGGGGCTCGGGATGGGCGAACACTGGTCATGAGCTCGTGTGAGGATAGTCGACCCTAGTCTTCGATTTTCGCATCGCTGCACAGTTTGGAAGATTTGGCAAGCATGGTTAACGATCACGCCATCCGCTTTGACATTCTGAGCCATACCTTCCGCCCCACATGCCCATTCGGTCGAAGATTCCACATTGATAACTCTGTCAGGTTCGCGAGCACACAAACGAATGAGTCCTAGGTATTAGCGCAAATGTCGCACACTTTGAGCCCTCAGAGGAGCTGTGTAATAATTACAGCGGCTGGGGAAATTAAACCGCTGAAAGGACAGTGTATCGAGGCGGCGTATGATGGGTAGAGGAGACACTCAAAGGCAGAGAAACCAACCACAACAGGTTCCGAGAGCGGTTGTCTTGGGCTCACTCCTGTCGTAGGGCCAGGTATGCTGTGTGGTGTACCTACTGCCAAATTTACGAAAGTACCATCACACTAGGCCTCAGTTGGCAAATGCGGCGGTGGTATTGCGCCATTCGTTCCAGCGTACGAGCCTCACAAAGTCAATCTCGAGGCTTAAGTAACGGATAACCCCACAACGACGCAATCCGTTGCTCCGGACTTTTGCGGATTAACCAGAGTCTATGGCCGGTGGCCGGCAACAGTCGTCCGCCTCGAGTGCTCAGATCAATGTGCAATTTAGATCATTGCGCCAGCATCTACTGCGCGTGGGCGACACCAAATTGTGCTCGAAGCGAACGGAAACTAGGCGCTCTCAACATGACTGCAGCCTGCGAGGAGTGATCAGAGCATATAACCGGTGGCCGGCAATCGACCATCCGGCTTTGATCCATCAAATTCTTATTAATGTGGCCAGGCGCTGACAGCTACTGCGCTCACAATGGTTAGCGGGGCTGCGCTGGAAGGATGCGATCTGTTGGTGCGGCCCCCGATGAGCGCCTGCCGAAGCTCCCTTATCGCTCTCGGCAGTGAACTGTGCAGCCGCTCCGAGGAGTAACGGTCAGTTACTTGTAATATGGTTCCACATGGTATAAAAGGAGAGGTAGCAGGACGAGCTCTAGCACCAGCTCTCCCACCAGCTACCGTACTATTCAACTGTATACAACAATGGCCGATGTTACTTCAAAGACTGGTGTCGTCCCGTTTCCCTACTCAGACCCCACTGCTTCGGTCGACTTGGTTGACCCATCGTCTGGCACATTCTATTCGTTGCTTTCTCCGGGAATTAAGAGGAAATTTACTGCTCTGACCGGCGGTGGTAAGCGCAGTTTTGATACACTCATCCGAGGGTTCGTCGCTCACGACTTATGCCACTAGGAACTAACATTGCCACGGGCACTCTGAGCTACACCAGCCCGGCAGAGCTCTCAGGCTCTCAGAGCGCTGTAGTCAATATCGTCGTAATCAACGGCCAAAGCCGACTCGGTATCACGTTCACGGGTGGAAGCGGCAAGACTGCCCAGGTGTGTGTCGAATTGTAGTGGTTTCGATGCCAAACATCTGATCATAAACCTGCATGCTCGTTCTTCCCTTTTCCCGAAATTCTGGCTCACATCGCCTAGTTCGTCAGTAAGTCCAAGCCATCCGATAGCGGGTCCCAGTCACTGACACGTTTTTTTGTAGGCGACGATGTGTACTCGGTGGTGGGACAGAACGTTAATCCAGGCACCTGGAGCACTACGTAAACAGCGATGCATGCGATGACCCAGAGTTGACCTGTGAACGACTGAATAAACCAATAAATTGATTGAACCAAATCAGACTGTGGAACTGACGTGCTGGAGGGAGGTCCCTGGTGTAGATTCCGAGTAACCTTTCCAACCCAAATTCATCTCGACTAGTGAATCAGGTGCAACGGATGTGTTCAAAACCGCGCCCCCTCATTTGGACTCTTAAGTCTATCCAAGTGCCGAGTAAATTTGTTTGCAAATTGCGGGCTCTTACTAAAGGCCCCACCGTCGTCATATGATCATGTCTGGTGCGACATCTACATGACCAACGGTGTAGCCGCAAAACTACGTGTCCCACTGACCTCGGCGTGCGTTAGTGACATATGGGTGAGTCACTCGAGCCGTGGTCAGGCCACCATCGCTACCGAGTAATTTCTCACCCACATTTCCACTGTCGTCCAACGACGCAATTGTGGTTGTACTGTGCGACACGAAAACAAAAATCAATCCGCCCGCTATACCCGTGCGCTTTGCGCTGCACGAGCATGTTTTGTTGAAGATATTGATTGATGTATCGCCTCATACAGCCTCACATGGCCTTATACCTGTTCTGATAGTAGCGCTTATGTATAGCCTTAGCATCGCATAGAACACTGCTTTGTATAGCTTTATTATGACTGCGGAGTATAGCCTACTATGTACTGCCTCTACTGTTTTGTATTTAAACCCTGACCCATGTAGCTACAGTCCTCATCGGGTTATATCACTATCTATTACTAGCTATTACTTCCTAGCTAAGAAGCTCTTTACTTCTTTCTACATTGAGTGCGGATAAATCTATCCGATAATCCTCAACATGTTTCGGCATCATCGGCATCATCAGCACCATCGGCCTTTCCGCTCCCCTCCACCCAGGCACGGCCGTTCCAATTTTTGCGATAGGCGTAGTTAGGGAGCTAAACGGCGTAGTAGCTGGGCGCTGGCTGCTATGGTACCGGACTAGCATTCTACTGTACCTAAACAACATACTAACTACAGTACGGTCATGCAGCAAAATGAAAGAAACAACGAAGGGAAAAAAATCATACCGTAGCTCTGGCTAATATGGCAGTGAACTAAGGGAAGAAAAATTGTGCCAGATGAAAATTGAACAACGTGGAAGCAGACATCAAATATTGCACATGTGGCGCATACATCCAGCTAAGATACTGCATTTCCAACACCAGCGACTCCCACACTCACGGCAGCCACTATTTCCACACCCAGCTCCGCATCTACGACTTTACTCCAACTTAATTGTGCACTCCATCTCGTAACTACCTGGACTCAACTTATTCATCACCAATGACTCGATCGACTGCAGGCACATCTGATCTCAATTTTCCCCATTTCGCACTCTCATCCACCAGTGCCAACCTCCGAGACGCATTCATTTTGTATTCGGAACAATTCCCAGCGCGAGAAGAAAGGCCGAGCGTAGCCGGGTGTAACTTGATTCGTTGGGTATGGCGGGCCGGCACGCAGACGCCTTCAACGCCGGGTGGGTAGGGTGCGGGGAGAGGGCAAATCCATACGGCTACGCTAAAGATGAGCCTCGTGCGAAACCCAGGATGGGTTCCAGTGAGTGTGTTCAGGTTTACAGCGTTGGAGGCTAATTTCCGGGATGATGTACAGGCAAGTGTGTGGAGGTTAAGTCTGGCGATTTGCGACAGTGATTGTTTCTGCAAACAAGTCTGCCGAGCCATTCTCCCCTGATTGTCCGCGCCTTTGTATAGTTTAGTCTGACTAGTACCTGTGTAATCGATCTTGCAGTTCCATGTGTCATACAACAAGATGGTAGCCAGATACCTTGTTTATTTCTCATTTTGATAGGTGCTTGTATAATTTGCCCATTATGTGAGTATATGCGCTACGATGTTCCTGTTAAGTGGCTACATTTACTCCCTGGATAAAGTAATTTGGGTGACTGGTAGTTCAACTACCCAAAAAATGTGTTTCTCAACAGGTATACATGCTCCCATTTGCCTTGTTGAAGTAAAAGTGACACTCTGGGGTGTGTAAACCTCCCCCTTAGTGGCGGGAGTTTACCCTCCATGGATCAGGTATACCCCTTGAGAGGTAACGAATCGTGTTTTCCCGGCGCAACCCTGTTTAACATAGTGATCACAGTCGTAAATCCATACCTTCCGGAGTGCCTTGGTGCCATAAATATCAGATCGACAAATGCCAGATGATCAATTGCCGGTCACCGGTTATATGCTCCGATCGGTCTTTGGAGACTGCAGCCACCTTGAAGGGTCTTTCATTCCCCGAGCTCGACTTGGTGTCGCCCACACACACGGACTGCCGCTACAATGACCTACGTCACGCATAGATCTGGGCGTTCGAGCCAGATGATTGTTGCCGATCACCGGCTATAGACTCCCGTCAATCCGCGGAGCCCAGCCGGAGCCAAGGATTGCGTGATTATGAAGTTATTTGTTGTTTGAACCTCGGGCACGACTTGGTAAGGCTCGCACACTGGAAGGATGGCGCAATTGCATCTGTGCATTTACCAGTTGTGATATGATGAGGCCACTCCACACAAACCTTGTGATAGGGATACCAAACAGCATACCTGACAGCACAACGGGCCCAAAATTTGGGTTTACATGGCCGAAATACCCATGTAAAATCTTTGGACGAGCGGGCACTTATGTGTAGCGAGGGGTATAACCCGGAATTTCAAAGTGCATGGTACGATTATCTTGCTTAGGCATCCTCCAAACGCACAGCAATGCGCCTAAAATTAGGTGTCTATTATCGCCGTACGAATTCATGACCGGTGCTAGCCCACCCCGAGCTCCCAGACCCTTCGAGATAGACACATCCATAGAACTTGTAGCATCACGCAGCAGCGTGGTCTGAGGCACGCTCGACAGGGCTCCAGCCTCAGCGGAATGCGCCAGTGTCGTTTTTGGGGAAAGGTGTATGCACCGTCTGCTTGGCCCATGACCGCCGGTGATAAGATTGTTGCGAACAGTTTCCGTGTGAGCGGCACCAAATCTCACTCGAAGCGAACGAAAAAGCGCCCTCAAGACGGCTGCAGTCTCCGAGAACCGATCAGAGCATATAACCGGTGACCGGCAATCGACCATCCAGCTTTGATCAATCAGGTTCTTACCGTGGCCCTGGCACTGACAGGCACCACGCTCACAATGGTAAGTGGGGCTGCGCTGGGAGGATGTGATCCATTGGTGCGGCCCCTGATGAGCGCCTGCCGAAGCACCATTGTCAGTGCTCTCGGCGGAGGACTGTGCAACCACTCCAAGGGGTCGCGATCAGTTACTTGTCTTTTGAGCGCCGGCAACATGTGGTCCCACATAGTATAAAAGAGTAGGAACCTGAGCGAGCTCCAGCATCAGCTCTTCCAACAGCTTCCGCACTATTCAACCGCATACAACAATGTCCGAGCTTCCTTCAAAGGCTGGTGTTATCCCGTTTCCCTACTCAGACCCCACTGCTTCGGTCGACTTGATTGACCCATCGTCTGGCACATTCTATTCGTTGCTTTCTCCGGGAATTCAGCGGAAATTTACTGTTCAGACTGGTGGTGGTGAGTGTTGTCCGAACCACGCCTGATGAAGGCTCGTCGATGACAACACACGCAAACAGGAACCAATATTGCCACGGGTAGCCTGAACTACACCAGCCCGGCGGAGCTTTCAGGCAGTCAGAGCGCTGTAGTCAACATCGTCACAATCAATGGACAAGGTCGACTCGGCATCACGTTCACGGGTGGAAGCGGCAAGACTGCCCAGGTGAGTGTCGAATTACTGTGGTTCCGACGCCAAACATCTGATCACAAACTGCATGCTTGTTCTTTCCTTCTCTCAAAATCCTGGGTCATATCGCCTAGTTCATTAGTAAGTCCAGGTCGTCCGATGGTGAGTTCTGGTCACTGACACGTTTTTTGCAGGCGACGATGTGTACTCGGTGGTGGGACAGAACGTTGACCCGGGCACCTGGAGCACTACATGAGCGGCGATGTATGCGATGACCCAGAGTTGATTTGTGAATGACCGACGAATAAACCAATTCATTAACCCAGATCACACTACGGGGCTGACGTGCTGGCGGGAGGCCTCTGGTGCCAAGTCTGAGTAACTATTCCAACCCGAATTCACTTCAACTATCGGGTCAGGCGCGGAGAAGCTGTTCAAACCGCACACCTTAAGTTGAATTCTTGCCTTCGGGTCGTGGTATTTTAGCACGTCGGTTCAGTTCTATATGTGTTTCAAACGATGTGACATGAGCGTTTCTACTATTCAACTGTGAGATGGCAGGCGAACCTCGATGGATAGAGTAATCGACCATTATCGAGCTCAAAATTGTGTCCGACAGCCACCCGACTGTAGGAACGGTCGTTGATATACAAATGAGGGGTATACCAACCTTTTAGGCAGCTACACCCGTTCGCAAGCAACTCAGTTATCGCACGGAAGATGAACCCGGTGAGAAATGATCGGCCAAGGTGTGGGTTCACCCTGAACAGTGTGGCTTGATTGGTGAACTTCACTAAAGAGTTTGACTGAACTTTGGTGTCAGTGTCCCACTTTGGTACACATAACACGGTTCCCCATAGGTGCACATGGTTTTATCCGATCATCGTGTTAATCGCTGGGGGTGTTGTGTAGGGACATCACGTGGTATTGTATTCTCGTGTTTTTCCTTGTCTTTTCTGTATGCGTTCTGCCCCTGTCTGTCTGTTTCCGAGCTTCGGCTCCTATCTCGTTTACGTATATAGTCGCCTGGGCTCTCTGTCCGTCCCTCAGCTTGCTGTTCCGCTCGCTGAGGTACGTGTCTCCCGTTTGCTGCGTCTTTGCGTCGTCGTTCTCATTGTCGTATAGCTAGTCTCTCTTCGTTTGTCTTAGGTAGCTATCCAACTATAGAGCTTGCTGTTCCGCTCGCTGAGCTAGTCTCTCTTTGTTTGTCTTAGGTCCGCCGCGTTCTGCGCATCAGGGGGGGGGGTATTGGCCAAAACTACCTTGTTTTGGTAATAATTCCGCCACCCAGAGGCCGGGTGGGTTGCTCATCCGAGGGTTGGAACGGCTACGCCTCGGCGATAGATCCGCCTTGGAGAGGGTTATTTTGATATGAGAATCATTTCAGCCAAAAGCGGCTGAATGATGTGGGACAAAAATTAATAGTATTGCAGCCAGAACTTGCGGCGTGTGGACAAAAGTTGGTACAACGGCATCCAGATTAAGTTGTGATGCACAGGGAACAAGTTAGTGGAACAACCGCAACGCAACCAATCAAAAATCAGTGCCATTGTCCCGAATCCTGGCATATGATGCAACTTGTTAGGAAAAGTTGGCATAAATGGGCGCAAAAACGTCCGAGGAAGGAGGTTTCACAACAAATCTTTGTGCAATTTAGGCGGCAAAAGGACAATACTTGACACGGGATATCAGCTGAGCGCTACCCGCACATGACCCATACTTGGGATCCCACTGGATGTTACCTGGTATACCGAGACTCTGGGCGTGGTAAAATGCCCTCCGTGGCTGCCATGGCGCCGGGCTTGTCGTGTGTGAGGTCAGCCTCAGGCGGAAAGCAAGCGCCGGAGCAAGCGCCCGGGGAGGCACCGCAGCCGAGGATCCGGTGCCTCGGGATCAAACTACCACAACGAGCTAGCGACGGACCCGCCACTGGCAGCCGCAACGAACAAAGAGTGACTCACGGACGCCCACCACCGCCAATGTCGTACCCCTCGCCGAGTGAGTTGGGTCTGTGCGGCGGGGGCAACGCTAATCGTGCACAGGAACACCCGGAGTCGGATCACCGCGCTCGCCCATTGTCCAGTCGCCAAGCACGCCTGGGCGACGACGTGTCCGCTTCGACGACGATTCGTCCAATCCGTCCATACGCTTTATTCCGCCCACGCCTCTGTCGCCCGTCGACGCGGGACCAGACTACAGCGATCAGTCAGTAGTCGATTCTGGAGTAATTGGATTACAACTGATTGCTAACGGCACGTGCAGACCAAGCCTGTTCGACACACCCACCGCCATGACATCTGCCGCACGCTCCGCCTGGGCAGCCCGCCGCCCCTCCATGGTCAGTGTCTCCGGCTGTGGTCTCTTGTCTGCTAACACACGTTGCAGCCAACAACACCCGCCGCCGTCGACGAGTCAGACCTGTGAGCCTCATGCCCTTGTGCCGCTTCCTTTTCAGGATCTGACCCCTGGATCACCCAGATACTATGTCCCCACCGACGACCCCGAGTTCGAGTACAATGCGCGCCCTCTTGTCGTGAGTCTCTTGCCCCATCCACGTACACGCGCTGAGCAGATTTGTTTGCAAATTGCGGACTCTTAAAGATCCCACCTCCACCATACGATCATGTCTGGCGCGACATCCACACAGCCAACGCTGCAGCCGCGAAACTATGCGACGCGCTGACCTCGACGCGCGTCGATGACGTGTGGGTGAGTCGGGCCGGATCTAGTCGCCATCGCTACCCAGTTTCTCACCCCCGTTTCCCCTTTTATCCAACTACGCAATTATGCTTGTTCTCTGCTACAGGCGATAACGAAGATCTATCCGTCCGCTATATCCGCGCGCTTTGCGTTGCACGAGCATGTTTCGGCATCGTCGGGAGCTTCCGCCTTTCCGTTCCCCTCCGCCCCGGGCACGACCGTTTCGATGGCCGCCTCAACCGTTCCAACGACTCCCGCACTCACAGCCGCGACTATTTCCACACCCGGTTCCGTATTTACGTCATTACCCCAACTCAACGGTCCGCTCTATCTCGCAATAATTGGGCTCAGCTTATTTTCTATCTGTTACTATAGGCACCTCTGATCCCGACTTTCCCCATATCGCGCTCTCATCCGCCAGTGGCAACCTCCGAGACGCGTTTCTTTTGTATTCGGAACAGTTCCCGGCGCGAGCAGAGTACTTTGGTGCAGGTCCCAAGGAGTTACCCGGGTTCGATCGGTATGAGGGTCGGGCGCAGCCGGGTGGGGGTGGGTTTGCTGGGTATGGTGGGGTGGGTACGCGAACACCTTCGACGCCGGGTGGATATGGGTATGAAGAGAGGCCGAACCCATATGGCTACGCCAAAGTCGGAGATTTTACGAGACCTGGGAATCGGGATTCTAGTGAGTGTGTTTTGGTTTGTGGTGCTCAGAGGCTAATTTCCGGGGTGATCACAGGTAAAAATGTGGAGATTGTGGGGCGGGATGCTATGATTATCGGGCCTGGGATGGAGGAGGAAGAGGCGATGCTGAATGAAGACTCGCTGCTATGTTTGGTGGAGGATGTTGATACCGCTTGTGACGCACTCGGGGAAAACGCGGTACGTTCCTGTCGCACCTGTTTCCTTTTCCGTGAGAAGGCTAACGGAGAATCGGGGTGGCAGGATATGTGCAAGATGGTCCGACTGCAGGTCAAAGAATTACTCAAATTTTTGATCTCGCACGATGAACTTGTGTGGCCGCCGCCACCGGGGAGTGTGCATTCTCTCGGGGAAGGGTGAGTGCTGCCCATTTTTGGACACTGGGCAGTATTAATTTCAGATTTTTTATTACCTGCCGTATCGGAACTCGCCAACCTTAACTGGATCCGATTTCATCTCGACGATAACCTTTAACCACCTTATTTTACGGTCTATTGTCCTTATCCGACTCCATCGATCTCAGCGTTATTCGCTCGATCCTGGTCCAACTGAGCCAAATCTCACGCGCGGAAAGTTCGGCGCGCATGTCGGACCGTGTGCACCAGATGAGCGGGCAGCTCATCGACTTTGCCAAGAGTCAACAGTTCGAGGTGGGTTTTTGGTGTTCAAATTTGGATGGGTTGCGGTCCTAAACGGGTTGATTTGATCTAGATCTATAATGGAATCTCTCCCTCGCCTATTGACCCGATCCCACCCCGCGAACTCGGAGAGCCTCCCGCGCCCGCGCCCGCAGTCTATGCAAACCCGAATATACGACCCGATAAGGGCGGGAGATCAGATAGAGGTTCAGATTACGCGTCAGAAAAAGCGTACACGAATCCCAATACGCCGGCTAAATCGAATTCGACGTTGAGCGGGACTGGGGCGGGAACAAATTCGACGCTGAGTGCGACGGCGGGACTGTACGTGAACCCAAACCGACTCGGAGCAGACGGTGGGAGTGGGGGAATAAGCGGGAGCCACTCGCCCGCGCCGGGGTACTCGACGCCGGGGATGAACGGTTCGACGCCGAGTCTTGCGCCGCCGCCGGGAGTTGGAGGGCTTGTGCGGCGGCCGGATCCGATGGACATTTTGGACGATCCGAGGGGGTTGGAGGATGTGGTGCAGGGTGGGTTCGAAGAGGTCGATGCGTTTATGCAGGCTTTGAGGCAGGTGAGTTTTGGGGGGTCTGGGTGACGGTAGGGAGTCGGATTGCTAATGATGGTTGGTTAGGACATTGCGACGGGACATCCCGAGTCACAGAGGTTCCGTGAGGCGTTGATCGATTTGTATGAGATGACGGGGCATTATCCGGCCGAGCGGGATATTACGAATGAGGTTTCGAGGATGAGTCGAACGGCGTATGCGCAGGATGCGGTTAGCTTCTCTCAGTACGTTTTGGTTTCTCTCGGAGGGAGTATTGGCGGTATTAATGATGTGAACAGCCACGCCTTGTGGCTTGGGGCGAAACCTGTCACTGTACGATGCTTGAGGGCTGCCGAGTCGCCAACTAAAATCCGGAGGGTGTGTACTGTCATATGAATCGCATTCCTCTGTCTGACCCATTGCTCAGAGACTCCGCCGAGATATCGACGTCTGGCGAACACTCTTCCACCGGCACATCCATCCCTTTATCAGCGTCGTCTTGCCCCGCCACGGCGCGTTTGGGTTGGTGATGCCGTTTGTGCAGCATGGTTCTGTGATACAACATTTGATGGCTAATCCTGGGGCGGACCGCTCGAGGTTTGTGCTCGAGGCTGCAGAGGGGCTGAGGTATTTGCACGAAGATGCGAAATGTGAGTATCTGGGGTGGGAGCTTTGGACTGGACGTTGATGGATGTGGTATAGTGGTGCACGGCGATTTTAGGGGAGTTAATCTGTTGATTGCGGATGATGGTCGGGTTCTTGGTGAGTCGTTTGTTTGGGAGATCAAGGACGGAAGCTGATGATATCTAGTTACCGGTTATGGCGTAATGACTGCGATCGAGAGGAACCAAGAACTTGGGTTCCCACAATGGGGTCTTCAGTGGGCAGATGCACGATGGATGGCACCTGGTACGTTGGTTAGCTTCTGTCTTCGCAATGTATATTAATGCGGAAACTTTTTTAGAGTTACATCATACCTTAAATCACGTGACTAAATTCCCAGGCGTTCGAACCACGCACAGCGACGTTTACGCATTTGCATGTACGGCTCTCGAGGTGAGGCTGGCTTCTCCCATTTCTTGTGACGATACGCTAAGTCTCTATTCAGATCTGGTCCGGCCTGGCGCCCTTTGCCGGACATTCCGACTCGAGCGTCATCCTAGAAGTCGCAACCAAAGGCCGGTATCCCCCTCGACCGCCGGTCTTATTACCCAGCAAATCACGCTCGGACCAGGTTTGGTTGCTTCTTCAGGCATGTTGGAACGTGAACCCCGCTTCGCGCCCACCGATTCGGGGTGTGGCCGATGGGTTGCATGGATTGCTTACCTAGGTCGGATATTAGATGTTGTATTTCGGTATATATAAGGAAAGTTGTTTGTATGTTGAGAGATTTAGTTGTTCTTTATACGTGCCCTCCGCTGTGCGATGTATTTTGTGTATTGCTTGCATGCGTTTTATGCTTTATGTTGGGTTATACCATATGTGATTATGAACTATATTTGTGGTGAATTGCAAAGCGTTTTGGTTTGACGGCATTGTGGCAGTTGCGTCGTGTATTCCTTCGCAAGCTGTCTAACTTGGTGCGAACGTCTTGAAAATTCGTGTCGGCCTGCGCATGAAACACATCGAAGGTTTGAGACCAGATGACAGAGGGGTGTGATATTTCCGTGGTGCTCCTGCTTGCGACCTATTTTACAACGCCCACCAACGGGGTCTTCGTAGCTGGAGCCGGCTGCCGGTTCTAGTCGTCGCTTCGTCAGGTACCCCAATTAGGTGCCCCCAATGACATCGGGCCAGCTGTTGGGTCGAGATATCTCTCCAAGGAGAACGCAGCCAACTGAGAAACGCATTTTCGTGGGAAAGGAGCGCAGAACTGATGCTTGCACGAACTGGTATATTATACAAGCCAGCCACGATATTGTACATTTTGTGGGCCGGCCGGCTGAGCGGCATTTGGCCACTGCACCAAAAATCTATAAAAACGGCATCGGTTTTCCCCACCTCATAATTCTACGGAACTCGGTCTCACCTGTCCGCTAACGGCTGTACCAATTTCCCAGAAAGACTCAACGAATTCACTCGCGCAAATGATTCCACGTAAACAATTCGCGGTGACGCGAGACCCAAAAACTGCGGTCCTGGTCAGACAATATGATGGTATCCATCGCACGACTCACTCGATTGATATAAACCCCTAATGTGAGTATAAAACACGTCCCCGGGCCGTTAATCAGCAAAACATCTGCAAAGCTGCATCGAGCGCGAATAGTGGGGAGTGTGAGAACCCGAAAGGTCCACACGAGAGAAGCCACCGCGGTCAGAGGCGTTGTGAGTAGACTCTGGTGCACACGTCTTGCTCGCGGCATGGTCAGAATCGTATAATCGGTGTTGCCTGGCTGGTTAAAACATGAGACTGGTGGCTGACGTCTCGCTATTTGGTGCGTACTTTTTTCGAGTTCTCCAAAGCCACCGCCTTTTTCGCACTCAAAGTATCTCCTTCACTGATGATATAGGTCCGAGGGGCATACTTGTCGAAATCGAGAGCAGAAACAAGTGCCAGAGCCTCAGTCGTGTGCCCACCTATGGGACATGTCTACAGCATCGCAGGTTGTTGAATAATTATGGCACACACCAGAGCCTAAAAATACGGCGAAACCTCTCGTATCCCTATTTCCCCAAGGTTTTGATTGATTTTTCGTCAAAAGAATCGAAGACAAGCGATATGACACGACCAGGCTGAGGACACCGATCAAAAGGAAACATTGGATTGTTTTGGCACGAGCATAACAGAGCGCGGCGTAAAGAGTCTCCGAGAGTTTAATAATCATAACGGCCAAGCGGCTAGGTCTCTGGCTTCAGGTTGGCTTCAGGAGCCTTGTGGTGGCGAGTTCCAGGACATGCCGTGTTACGTTACGTTCCCGCTAACCACAAATCAACAAGATCAGACCACAAGTCCAAAAAATAACCAAACGAGAACGGTTACAGGTACAAGTGAGCATCGGATTGTCGCTCCCAATCATGCCACCATGCCGTGGCCACATTTACATGTTCTAGTTTTCCTTGTCGCTTGCCAAACAGTGGAATACAATTCACCCGTTGGGATACCCACCGAGAATAGTAACGACAAATGTTCTCCCTCCGGTTCTACCCTAGCTGTGTACCATCTAAATATGCTGTTCCTCACTCCCCTGTCCACCAGAAGTAGCGTCACGATCCCCTTCGCCACCTCATTTCCCTCCATGCCGGTCCGACTAATCAAAGCAAAAATGGCGGCAATGCAGCATCCTCCGGACCCCCAATCACCAGCTTCCTGCTTCCCATTGTCTCACAGGTCGCATCGGTTCTTTGGGACCTGCAATAGCGGCGGATTAGATTTGCCAAGTAGATCCTGAAGTTATCATAGCCTAATGGCTTACCCTGATGGCATACGTGCGGTGTTCAATATCAAGGGAGCGGCAGTTGGTAAGTCTAGCTTAGCACGCTCTGGGGGGTCAGGAGGCAGCGCACATGGTGGCGTAGCCGAGGTGAGGATGAGGATAACCCAAGCTTAGTATGGGCACACTCTTCGAAGCATCCCATAATCAGCACTCGCTGAACATGCACTACCGAGATCGGCACTCACCTTTATGCAAGAAACTCTGCTCCCCTCCACCTCCCACTGCGCAGCGTGTACATCGTGCTTCGTCTCCTGGGTAGACGTAGTCGTTTCGGAGTAGTATCCAATGAATGGTGCAATCATCTTGGCTGCTTGAACGACCAATGCGTTTTTAGACAACGGGAAGATCTCCCAAGGCTTTCGGGGGCATTCGATGGGCTCGAGGGGTAGGATAGCTTTTTTGGTCCCTTTGGATCGGGGGCGGGAATGGTTGTGGGGAGGTAGTGGTGCTGGAGAAGAGTTGCGCAGTGCAAGATACTGGGCACGCCGAGCAAATCGAGGGGCAACAAAATGTTGTGCGTGAACGGGTGCAATTCGGTGATCCGTGCACCGCCACCCGGTCCGCTTGGCACGCCTCTCATGAACAACCTGAACGCGCTCTGTCTCACACAAGGAGTTCCCCTTACGCTGCTCAAGAGGTGTAGCGGCCCTACAGCGCAAGCCTGATTTCGGCTTTTGTTTGCAGCATAGCATCCCCCGAACCTTGTTTATTTCCATCACAGTCGCAGCCCGATCCACACCATTTCACCCATCAAACACTCAAATCGACCCCACAATACCCTTCATCTACGGAGTATGTCAGCAAAAAATGCCAATGTAGAAAGATCGGACCAACCAACAAAGCAACCCGCCGAGCCGTAGCTCGTTCACTTGGCTCACGCTTCCAACACCACTGTAGGATTCCTACCATCAACGCCGACCGAGGCGAAATCGGCTCCGTCAGCAGATCTTTGATGCTCGGGGTGCGACCTTGGATGACTGCCGCAATAACCGAATGGCCGGAAGCGAACTCGCGGAATGGTACTTCGCCAGTAAGAATTTCCTGGGCTGAATTAGAGAGACGTCGCATACTGCAACTTGTGGACGTACAAGCATTGTCTATCACATGGGGCGTTCCTGGTATCAACAGACCCGTAGCATCTAGTCCAGGGAATAGCTACTCACCATTCCCGTCGCATATATGTCTGTCTCGCGAGACCGTTGGGGATTTTCCCCGAACAATTCCGGCGCCTACTCCATAACCCACGTGAATATCGGGCAAGAAAATCTAGAAAGGCCACTTGCCATCCATCGAGCGGTTCCTCCACCAGGGTCCGTCTCAGAGAACTGCAAACGTTGGTCTTCCACGATAGCTAGCCCGAAGTCGGCCAGCTTGGCGACGCCGTCACGATCCACCAGCAAATTAGCCTGTTTGGGGGGGATGTTCAAGGGTACTAGTGCAGCGTGTGCAAAGACATACTCCTTTAATGTCCCCATGAACCTGGATGACGAAAAATTGAATCTCGAGCACGACTAGATAACAAATATACGCACTACGTTCTCCTGGTGTAGATATTCGACAGCCAATGCGAGTTGCCGGCACTGAAAGAATGATCCAACAGTTTTACAAAAGGAATTAGGCGGAAACTCGTTTGTGCCCACCAGAGTGTATCGGTCCATTTCTGGCCAGTTCTTCACCACCGCGCAGACACTGCCATATTGCATCCACGGCGACACCATAGCAAGATAGCCCCGAAACACCGCCAGTCCGGTCAGCTCCAGAACGTTTCGATGTTTCAGCTTGGACCAGGTATTCAGTTCCCGAGCCGTGCGCTGTGTTGATATGATCAGCTCTACAAGGTTGACTGAAGAGACATGTGGGTGATTCCCACTTTGACATGTTTCGGATCGTGCTGTCTCAAACACTTGATAGCCAGGTGGGTTCCGTCAGAGCGAGTGGCACGATACACATCGGATAAGCCACCGGAGGCCACTGCAGACGAGGTGACGGCCAGCGAGTGGGACAACTCATCTGTAAGGTCAGTTATACTTGAATGTTCCGAAAGGTATTGCACGACGGTTGGAAGTGGCTGCAGAATCTCGTCAGACTCCGGGCAAGTTATAAGCCACGCCTCACCGTGTCCGATGTGATGTTCACAACAATCGAATGCTCGGGATGTTGCCGGAAAAACTGGAAAGCGGATAGCGTATGCGTGAACAAATTGGAACTGAATTACAGGTTACACTTACTTCCTAGGGTTGAATAAGGCGGACGGAGTGAACCATCACTGATGAATACGCGGGACCGAGTGCATACCTGCAAAAGAGAGGTGCACACCAAGTTCGGGATGAGGAACGTTGAGCAAATAGACCACGGTTTTACCTCCTAAGGTTTAGACAGGCGTCACGTCAGTAAATGCAATTCGAGGTAGAAAAGTACTACGCACAATCTATATGAACCACAAAAGGTAGACCACAGTGTGACATGCTCCTGAAAAGGAATATACGAACCTCCTGTTGCAGAGGAAAGATTGAATGACTGCTGTGAATTAACAAGAAACTAGCGAGGGCTCACATCCTATTCGCGGTCGTCGCGTGGTGATCAGCGTCAAATAAACCCCAAGGGGGAGGGGAAACTCACAAGCTAAGAAAGACGACGACAGTGTAAGTGGCAAACAAACAGTAACGAGATGCTAGCCACGTACTGACTAATGAAACGTTACAATCAGGCCGACGCAAAAACGAACAGAAGTTCACATACCACCTGATGCCGTTGGCATAGGGATAATATGGCAGAAGAGATGAGACGTCAGGCGGCCATCGGGCAACGAATCGATGGGAGCTTACAGGCTGATCCGACAATGACCGAGTGTAGGGTTGGAGGATTCAAGTGACGGAGTCAGGGTTGTTCAGGAGAACAGTGGAACTTGAACACTATGTCGCATATATATAAGCAATAAGCGCGCAATTGAGATGAATCCAATTCATTTGCGCAGCGTACTTACCACCTAGACAATCCCAAGTGGAGTGCAAGTGGTCAGACACTTGAGTATTGTAGCTTTGTTAGCTCACCTCCTGAGACCAATGACAAGTGAGCAACCAATATGAATGTCTTATCGAAGTTTTATTCACTCACATACTGTAACGGATCAGAGCGACGAATGAACAACTCGTATGAATACCGAACAACCCTGTTAGCCACTCACTTGCTAAGACACGGCGGAGCATCATGTCAGTATCAGAACAAAGGAAATACATGTATGCGTTGACTTACGAACTAACACAAGGCACAGCGATTGGTAAATAAGTGGGGTTGATGCGACGTGAATGTGTTTTTCACTCACCTCCTGAGAAGAGGCAGAGTGACGAGTGATCAACTAGGGCAAATGCAGTACAGACGGGTTGTTCACTCACAGCCTGAGACGAGGCAGAGCGACGAGCGATCAACTAGGGCAGATGCAGTACGGACGTGTTGTTCACTCACAGCCTGAGATGAGGCAGAGCAACGAGTGATCAACTATGGCAAATGCAGTACGGACATGTTGTTCACTCACAGGCTGAGACGAGGCAGAGCGATGAGTGATCAACTAGGGCAAATGCAGTATGGACGTGTTGTTCACTCACAAGCTGAGACGAGCCAGAGCGGCGAGCGATCAACTAGGGCAAATGCAGTACGGACGTGTTGTTCACTCACATGCTGAGACGAGCCAGAGCGACCAGCGATCAACTAGGGCAAATGCAGTACGGACGTGTTGTTCACTCACCCCCTGAGACGAGGCAGAGTGACGAGCGATCAACCAGGGCAAATGCAGTACGGACGTGTTGTTCACTCACATCCTGAGACGAGGCAGAGCGACGAGCGATCAACCAGGGCAAATGCAGTACGGACGTGTTGTTCACT
>WSTK01000523.1:0-23052 GCA_019616945.1 Ceratobasidium sp. 414
GACAAGAGTGAAGGCCACCCTGGGTCCCTTGGGAGGGCACCCAGGTGGCAGAACTTAGTCAAGCGAAAGGGAAGGTGACAAGGTAGAACAAGCTGGAGAATCCAGGCTTGTCTACTGCTGTATTTATACTAGCTAAGTACATCTAAGTCATACAGCAGAGAATGGCGGTAGATTGGCACAGTCACTGTGCTTGTGAATCATCCGCCAATCAAGAAGACAAGTCAAGGAAACAGGCTACAGCCTGAGTCAAGAGATGCACAGCCTATAGCTGACACATACACCTAGTCAGAAGGAAGCAAAAAGAAGGTGCACACAGCCTAAGGCTGGTGGCAAGAGAAGCGAGCCGCAAGAAAAAGAAAGACGAGCCACAAGCAAGAAAACACAGTCAGGGGGAGCGACGCGAACTCCTGACACAAGAGGTCGCAGGCGCACTATAACCAAGGGATGAGAGAGGGGCAAGGTAACTCGAACTGGGACCCCAGCTTCGAGTTCCAGCCTGTATATATAGTACACTATTTACAAATTCCTAATCCAACACAATATGCAATACTGAATCCAATTGTCCTTCTCGACCTTCTCTCTGGAATGGGAGTCTAGGGCGTGGGAGCTGGGTAGTAGCCAGGGTAAGGAGCCCATTGCTGAGTCACGACAAGTCTGTGCTAGAGTAGTGAGGCGCAACATCTAGGCAGTGGAGGTTGGGCAGTTGTGCAACCAGCTGCAACATGGGGGAGTGTAGGATAGTTGGGGTGGATGTGAGAGTGTGAAGGTTTTGGAAGCAAGGTAAGAATTGGGCAGCAGTGATATCGGCTGACCCAGGTGGTCCAGGGTAGAACCCCAGCGAATAGATGTCAGGGCAAATGTTTGCCATAACTTTTAGTAGCTCCCCTGAGGAGAGCTGAGAAGTCTATTCACCCTGATATGCCTAGTGGAGTTGGACAGAAAGACGGCAAGTACTTCAAGGTTGGCTTGTGGTCGACATTCAAGTGTGACAAGTCTTGGAAGAATGTTAATCCTGGTGACTTTAGAAAATGAGACCAGGGGGTCCAGGTTGTAGACTTCGACCATGTCCAGCTCCACATCAAGCTGTCTGATGTATGGGGCGTAGAAGCAGGAGCGGGACATAGTCTTATGTGAAATAGAATCGGATATGTGCTTGTGGGGCATGAGAATACAAAATAACAACAAAAGTTCCGAGAACTCACAATTTGGGTCTTGCCGCTTTTCTGAACTAACTTTGTGGGAATGAACCCCTGACCAAATAGATCCAGAAGGTCAACGTGTGCCCAAACTAATGGCATTATCCCATGGCAAAACTGCTTAGAAACCAAAGCAATTCGTCGAAAACTGGGGTCAATGAACTTTGGGATGCACATGTCTTCAGCGTCTTCGGGAAATATGTGATAGGTGGAATCAAGACAAACACAGATGAGCGAGACAAGTTCTGGGGTTTCGAACAGAAGATGCTTATTGAACAAAGCAGTTCCTAGTACCAGATTGAAGGCGAAAAAGGTGCTGAGTGCAGAGGGGTAGAAGCCTATGGTGGTAGCTAGTCTGGACTTGCTTACTGCATAATAGGGGCGATTGTTTGCCACGAGTCATGTGGACATTCCCCGCCTGCAAGCGCCGCGTTCAGGTTGGCTGCTACGAAGCACCTTCGGGTTGCATATATTTTAGTTGCTCACAGCGCCCCTAGCCAGTATCGAACCCAAGGGTTCAGGTCTCAAAAGGCCCCCAAGACATCCCCCAGATACAACTGATGGGATCACAAGATTGTGGCGGCTATGTTCCTAATCAACCTGTTGGAAGTGGCTGTATGCAGCATCATTATGATTTATTTAACTACAAGCCCTGGATTACTCGACATGAAGAATCCGACACACAAGCTCTGCACGCTATTGGAGCTGCGGTATCAGGGTCAGAGGTTTCGTACTGGGGACTCTGGCTTGAACGTCTCAGTTTTTCCCAGCGACTGCAGCTGCTCGCATGACTCGGCCTTCTCTTGGTTCTCATGCGGCTATTATGATTTCGCTCATATCCACAGACTTGGCATCTCAGTATGCGTTCACTGGCACTAAGAACCCCGCTCTTGCTGCTCGCGCTCAGAACACCTGTAGGGGCTGCTTGCAGCTTGGTTATAGGTGTGGGTTCCCGAGCTGTTCACATTACATTGACGCTCGCTGGCGGATCGAGTTATTTGGCTCAGCACGGAGGAACGATAACAATGGTCGACGGAACACGGGGCCACTGGTGTTTCCACTTCGAACGCGAATGTCGTTGCGGCAGGTGTTGTTACAACCTACCGATCAGAAGTGGCTATATGCGGTGCCAGCATGATTTGTTCAGTGGCACCTTTTTGAATTATGTGTTTCGGGGCGGGGACCTATAGTGCAACACATGATGTAGAGAGGAAGAGGTCAGAACATTACAGTAGAAAGTAAAATAACTGGTTGCAGGGTGACGAGAAGAGGAGAGAAAGCGTGTGCTGCATTAAGACGCGATAAATTAGTGGTACTTTGGAATAGAAGACACAAGCTCAACCATCGTGAAAGAGGCAGACATAAGCCCAAACAAGCTCCCGGAACATGCGAAACATGCCTTGTTTGTTCAACAAGACCTCCCTCTCCATTTCAGTATCATCCTCGTCGGGATCTTCAAATAGGAGGACCTCCTGAGCGCTCCGAACCTTCACCTTTGGCCAAAAGTATGCGATAAATCTAAAGAATTGGTGAGAAGTGCGCAAAGAGAGTACAATCCAGCTCATTTACCCAGCAACATCGCCCAGGTTGTACAGCATAAGCTCCCTGAGCTCAAACCGCTTAATGACCAAGTCCATTAAACCGGGATAAAATGGCGGTTGTCCATCAGGTCGCCAGCCATATGTGACAGTGAGGGTTGCCTCCTCTAGGTCCAAGTCGCACTTGACATATTTCAGCTGTGGGAGGTTCGATGACAAGAACAAGAGGTCGTCCAGACCGGCTGATTGATCAATGCAGGAAACCTTCTTCAGATGTGGCCAAACAGTAGCGATCTTGACCCAAGCATCCTCGAAATCAAGGATTGCGCCTTCGAGTGAGAAAGTCTGATCCAAAGGAAGGCGTGCAAGGTGCTCAAACACCTCCGTGCCAATTTCATGTGGCTCGCCCCACGCAGGAAAATCGAGTTGCAGGCTCGTGATCTGAGGACTTGCTTGACAGAGAGTTGGGATGAACGACAATTCGTCATCGCTGGGGACCGATCGCAGGCTTAGGTCTAGGCCTTTTAAGTTCGGAAGTGGGATCAGCTCCCAGAACTTCTTGGCATCGTGAGAGTTTCCGAGCTCGAGAGTTAAGGTGTCGAGTGCCGGAAAGGAGCCTGGAGGCAATTGTTGGCACAACGATGGGTCCCAGTTCGCACCAGTGTGGTTGGGCTGAACGGTCAGGCATTTGAGACAAGGCAACTGGGCAACCAGCTCTAACACGGGGGATTGTAGAATCATTGGTGCAGATCTAAGGGCACGAAGGTCCTGGAAGCTGGACAGGAATGTGAAGCCTTGGAGTAATTTGTTCCGGGCGGTGAGATTATCGGCTGGTCCGTGCAATTCGGGGTGAAAGTCCAGTGAATGGATTCCAGGACAAGCACGCATAACAGCCTCTAGTAGTCTCGCTGAAAACGTTGAGCAGTGAGTCCCAAAAACCTTAATCCGCTTGGTCGAGAGAGACAAAAATGTGGAGAACAGCTCTAGGTCATATAGTGAGCAATTAAGCTCAACGAGGTTCGATAGGAGCTCGGTTGCTTGAGAAAAAGAGACCAAGAGACCCCAGTTGCAGACTTCAAGTTCGTCTCCGTAGGCGCCGAGCATTTTGATGTATGGAGCGTAGAAGCGGAAACGGGTCATGCTTCCTTGCGAAATTGATGTGGATATATACTATTGGACATAAGTATTTAAAAAAAATAGCAAATTTTACTTTGAAAACCCACTACTCGAGTCTTGTCCCCTTCTTGAACCAGGCTTGCAGGAATGAGTCCTCGCTTGAACAGGTCTAACAGGTTGACGTGCTCCCAAAGATACGGTATTACCCCGAGGTAAAATTGCTTAGAAACTAGCACGATTTGTTGAAAACGAGTATCAATGCTCCTTGGGATACAAGCAGCCTCCCCAAAAGGGTGCCCTGGGTGATAACTGGCGTCGAGACAAGTGCAGATAAGCGAGACAAGTTCCGGAGTTTTGAAAAGACGGTGCATATTCAGATGCCGAGGCGCTTTAGGCATGGAAGAAGAGAGAAATAATGTTCCGAATATAGGGAACTAGAGGTTCTTGGGCTCTTGGCTTATTACCGCACGAGGTGGGACAGAAGCGAATGTTCGCCACGAGCCACGTGACGGAGGAATCCCCTGGCGCAAGCGCCGTCAATACAGCCGAATTTTTGTTATTCGAGTTTCTTCCTTTCGTTTTTCAAGATGGCGATAGATATTTTACAACTGTGGTATGTAGCATATACTGGCAAACATAAAAACGGCTCCATCTCATGGAGTTCGAACCGCCCACATCACACGTCCAATTCATTAAACGCGGTCCAGTCAACCTTTGGGCGACCCACCTTGCTATATGCGCGAAGATTACAGAGATGCCGCATGGTCGGCCGTCCGTGTGGACAATTCCACGGTAGGTCCATCCCTGCCAAGTTCCGCACCATCTATGCACACGTTTATTATAGAGCAGAGCATTCAACAGCGTGCGCGAAAACTTACATTGACCATATGCCGTTGTTTCAAGGCGGTACCTATCATGATCGAACTTCGACACGCCCGCATGGCGAACATGGCACGGGCTTTGGAACACCGAACGGTTTCGCTCGGATTGCCTTCTTGCATTTGGTGCAGGATTTCTTCGAGGTCTAGGCGCATACATTCAGCAAACAATAAATTGAGAAATTTCACCGCGTTCAACTGACCTTTCATATCAAACATGGTATTCTTGCTCATGGGTTGGGCAGCGAGTCGAAGCTTTGGACGTTCTCCCTCTGGTGCATCCTTATCCACCTGTACCACAAAGCCGTTCTTCTTTAAGACCTCGAGATTGTCGAGCGCAATGAGTTCGTCGACTATGCTGAGCTCCAATAAACGTGGTCTACCTTGCCTATCAGTTCCCGCTACACTTTAACGACATTAAATCAAAGCACGCACCGGATCAGCCGCTGCGACTGGATCTTTGTCGTCCTCTGCAGCCGCTCAAAGTTGAACTTTTCGTCCGCCGCATGTTGGTCAATGATAAACAAATCATCCACTACACCGCCCTCGACTTGCTTCCTCAGGCGCACAATGACGAATCCAAGATTAAATTGGCCAAGAATATCCATCTCCAGGAAATCCTTCTTTTCAATGACACGCGAAAGCGCGAGTTCAGCCTGCGCAGCGTCTGGCTCTTCCCAGTTCGTTTCTGAGACTGGACCGGCAGGAGAATCCGTTTCGGGGCGTGGTTGAGTGGCTCGATATCGGTAGACGAGTTTTAGGCGGTTGACATCCACGATGCATCGGGCTGCTCGACGTTTTCCCCCTTTTACAAACTCGGTTGGACGTTTGCCAGGTTCGGGCGAAGGGTGGCGCTGGCGAGGTTTCTTGGCTGGACGGGGTATATCCTTGCCTTTGCCCTTGTCTTCCTCTTTTTCCTTTTCCTTTTCCTTTTCCCTCGTCTTCTCCATCGTCTCTTCCGGTAGAGCAACAACGTCCCGATCTTTGCCTTGAGGAGCCATCACGGGGGTATCGGGTTCTTGGTCCACATCCATCGGCACAATATCCTCGACCGGCGGAACGACTTCTTCATCATCCTCCAACTCATCCTCTTCTTCTTCGTCCTCGTCCTCTTCGTCTTCGTCCCCGTCTTCTTCGTCGTCACCCACGATCTCCTCCACAACGGCCTGACTCCCCCTGAGCCCCATCCCAGCCAAACGCTCCCTCAACGCGTTCCGAGCGACTGCACCCGTATTCCCCTTCTCCTTATTACCCGTATTTCCTTTGACCGGGGACTGGTTAGGCTGGCGCCGGTTCCAAGACGCAGACGAAGTGGAGAGTACGGCTTGAATCATTTTCGCTTTTGCAGGCGAGGTGAACGCGGACGAGGGCATAAATTCCGGTTGGGCAGAGGGAGCGAGGGTGGATGTGGATATGGACGGAACGGGAGGCGCTGGTTGGGTGGTTGTTTTAGATGGCGCACTTGCAGGAAATTCTTCGGAGGCAGCTGCGCTGGTTGGCTCCACTACGATCTCTTCGACCGATTCGTCTGGGGATGAGACTCGAGCTTTCTTGGTGGGGCGAGTACTATCGCGACTTTGAGTAGTCAGGTTGAGTTTGGTTTGGGTATCGTTCGCAGGAGTATCGGGTTTGGAGTTTGCGTTTTTGGAGAGTTTGCCATCGTTGACCTGGTACGTGGATCGAGCGGAGGCGAACGCCTCTTCGATGGATGCCTATGTCTTTATCAGAATCGTGCCCAGCCGTAGATGAACCTACGGACCTTGAGAGCTGCTACGAGTCCGCCTTCGTTGTGAAGCATGATCATCCGCTTGTCGGGGCTCACGTTAATGTCAAATGTATCTAGTTCCAACGTTAGTTGGACTCCTACTAGTTTAATGATGCTCACCGCCCGGTAACTGAAAATCCGCAACAACCATTGGCATCTGCGTCGAGTTGAACGATTTGTACACCTCGTTGAACGCCTTTTGGATCTATAGGTCGAGTTGGTTGGCCGACAAGGAATGAGTGTGGTGGGGAAATGCATACCTGCTTCGGTTCAAACGGCCGTCCATTAAGGTAGAAGAATTGTCGCTCGGATGTGAGACGACCGGACATGTGGCTAAATTTAGAGATCATGCCACGAACGCGGACAGTTGTTTCTTCGCTAAAGAATAGATGAGTAGGGGTGGTCTGGTTAGATGACACTCTGCGACGTACGCAGGATCGCCTGGTTTCTTGCCTAGCCTCCTTAATATGGATTTGTCGGGTGATATAGCAAACTCGAGGTTGAGCGGAACAAAATGCTCAAGTGTCTTAGGTCCCCAGACTAACGACACGTTGGACCTCAGGCGCTGTATCGGGTCTACGGGTGTGTTTGGTGGGGTGAGGGGCGCAGATTGAACTTGGTTCTGGCGAGCGCTGGAGCAAAATGAGCACGTGAACCGGCGAGGGATGAGATTACCCTCACCCCTTTCCGTTCTGGTTGCTCACAGTCAGCCTAACGCCCCGTGCTGCACGCTTGTCAGAGGAAGACCAGCTTCCGCCAACGCACGGAACGAGTGCGTAGGCCTGCATAAGCTGTAAAGCTCTCGCATAGTCGCGTTTAATCATTCTTTCGAGTTCTCGTCGTCGAACTGGGAGTGGGGCAAAGAGTTTTTCGACTGACACTGTTGTTCCCCGCTTGAAAACACGTAAGCTACGAGTTTACGACGGGGGAAACAACTTACCTGTCGCGCCGCCTTTTTCGTTGAACTCTCCAACTCCCCGCTCCGCGCAAACTGCAAAACAGTCCCCATGGGCGCCTCTTCGGCCGTGGCGGTCGTGATAGTCACCCGCTCGCACATGGCACACAGACTGGCTAGTGCCTCGCCACGGAAACCAAATGTCTGGACCGAGGTGAGATCTGAAAGTTGGGATATTTTCGAGGTGTGGTGTTTTCGTGCGATGGCAGGATAGTCGAGTTTGTTGATTCCTGTGCCGTCGTCGATGACTTCGATACTTGTCATGCCTTGGTCTTTAAATTTCACTTCTAATAAAAGCAAATTTGAATGAAGGACGTTGCAAGTTGGACGAGCCGGAGAGCTTGCCTATATTAGATGCTCCAGCATCCAAACTATTTTCTACGAGTTCTTTCACAGCGGTGGCGAGATCAACGACGACTTGGCCAGAGGTGATGCGGTGGATGGTGTCCTTGTCGATGGATTTGATCTGTGTGGTATCTGACATGGTGGGTGGGTATCTGGTGGTGGTTCAAAAGCGATGCTTGGTTAGCACCGCCACCGGGTTCTGTGATCGACGCCAACAAACCCCTATGAGCCACACCACGTGCTTGCCCCTGACTCACCTCCGCCCAACTTTTTTGCCGCCAGCCTTCTCAAGCTCCTTCCCTCCTGCTGATGTTCCCGAATCGCAAATTTTTTAATCAATCGTCTCTTCAGGGTTCCTTGCACCGCCATATATTCAATATATATAATCTTCAGCACAATCCATTCTTCATGTTGTCCCCCCACTTGTCGACTTTGTACTCACGGACCTCAGTACCGCTCAAAATACCTCCACCTGTTGTTATTTTATACACTTCCTTATACGTCATTGGCAGTCTGCAGCGTTGGATTATTCAACTATCTTTGGTCTTTGCACAAGATGCTGCCAAAAGTCTCACCTTGTGATTCTGGTTTCGAGCCCCGGCGGGTGTTTCAGACGTATGCGCTAGGCACACCAACGCCCCTCGTTCTTCATAAGCGGCACCTGCTTTGGCCGTTATCCCGTCACTAAAAAGCGAGTGTCCGTCCACAAACGAGCCTTTCACCCCAGATCCGTCGTGCCCCACATTTAGACACCCCTTTTCATTAAAACGATTCCTGTTTTATTAGTAGAGTCTTTTACGTGCTCCCGCGCCCCCTCCGTGCGTACTTCCTGCCCCGTTCCCTATTCACGTGCTAATGAAGCTCCGACTTTGCATTCAGTGAACTGTTTGTAAATCAGCGATCTGCTTGGGCAAATTACATCTCGGTCCCCTGACCGTCCCTGAGAGGACAGCCACCTTTGCGGCACACGACTTCCTCCTCGACCACCTCCACATCTAGTAATCCTCGGCTTTTCCCGCAAAATTGCCACTCCGGTCGACAATGACTGAAGGGTGGCCTAGCTGGGTATGCAAGGCGGGTCAAGACACGGGTGTATATCCTCGTTGGAATGTAAGTTCAACGGAGGCAATCGGGGGGGCTCGCTGACGTTTTCCTTATCTCCTGTTCCTAAAACTTGTAACCACTCGGACGCGTAGGATATTAGGAACGAGTGCGTGAGGGAAACGTATATCGTGGCGGCTCCTACGCTTGTAGTGATCGGTGCATTGCTCACCCAGCTTGTCCTTGTTCTTCCACCCCAACCCCGCTCCCGCTCTCGAACCAAATTCTCCTCGGTTACTCTTTGCTCTATATTTCGACCATTCTTGACCCTTGAAGAGGCAGAGGCCATCGAATACGACTCGGGGCCGTACGGTGGCAGGCATGCGGATTGTGACGTAGTCGCCAAGCACTGCGGCCCGCCGATATGGAAAACAGCAGTCTTAGTCGGCGTTGCTCTATTCGAAACCGCTGTATGGACTGCGTATGGTTGCTTTGTTCTCTTCTTACACTCGGACACATGGCCGGATATCTGGGCTGCTCTGGTCATTTTGCTGAGTGCATCGACGTGGGTGTACGCTGCTGTTCGACCAATCGTTCGGAGAAGGGTGGCGACCCCCATTTATGATCTATACCTATGGTACGTCCTGCGGACGGCCGGCGTTACTATCTCTGCGGGGGCCCTTTTGTTCGAGTCGTACGTTTACGGCGTGTCCGCGCCACGCACCAAAGTGGCAAGCCTCGCTGTCAGCGCAGTCGGAGTTTTGCTCGGACTTGCTGTGATCCTAAGTTTTCCGATGGGGGTTCCAAGCGAACATGTGGACGCAACTCAGATTGGTTGGGTACGTCTTGGCGCGAGCTGGCAACCGCGTATCATATCCTGACGTATTTGATTAAAGTCCGTCAGTCCCGAGGATTTCACAACCTTGTGGGGATGGATTACATTTTCCTGGGTTGAACCTTTGCTCAAGCGGGTGAGTGAATCTCTCGTGGCTACCACGGGTTTGGCTAATAGTCCTGTAACTTTAGGGCTCTGCCAAGGAGCTGCAGGAGTCTGATGTGTGGCGCCTCTCTTCCACACTGCGTTCTAAACCTCTGTTCACTGCGTTCTCCTCCATCAAGTCACCTTCACTCCCCCCTTCGTCATGGGGCACCACCTGGACCCTGGCCACGCACCTCGTGCGCGCCAACTCTCGTGATTTGGTTGTGGAAGCCGTGCTGACAGTATTCAGCGTCATCCTTAATTACCTGGGGCCCTTCTACCTCAAGCGAATCCTGGACGCAGTCGGGAGACACGATCCAGAGATGAGAGCCAAGGCATATGTGCTGGCGGGATTGGCGTTTGTGACCGCAATTTTAAAAGTAGGTGGAATTTCCAGTATGATCAACGGGTAAGCGATTAACCTGGCGTCGGGTGTTTTGCGTTTAGGCTCTGTCGGATGCACAGCACATGTGGTATGGACGGCGTGCTTCGTCTCGGATGCGTTCCGAGCTTATGGCTGCGGTTTATGACAAGGCGCTGAAGCGTAAAGATGCGGCGGATATGGCTAGCGCTAAAAAAGGTCAAAAGGGGCGCAAGGAAAAGGACCCGATGAAGCAGGAGAAAGCTGGAATTGGCAAGGTGAGCCTTGTATGTTGTGGTTGAGCCATTGGGTTGCTGAAGTTGCGTTGCAGATTGTGCAACTCATGTCCGGCGACGCGAATCGCGTCGGAAAGACTGTCAGCGGGGCTTATCTTATCTATGGGGCGCCATTCGAGATTGTGTTTGCGTGCACGTTTTTGTACCAGTGAGTGGCGGTTGGACTTCTAGGCTTGACGTTTCGCGCGCGAGGCTGAAATGTATCCAGAATCCTGGGCTGGTCGGCCTTTGTCGGATTTTCGGTATTGGTGATTGCAATGCCAGTCAACCACTTTTTGTCTAAGCGGAGCGTTGTGGTAAGTACTTTCATTGACGATAACGTGCGAGAAGCTTAGTGTGGCCCGCAGTTGTCAAGAGGATTGATGCTTGCTCGGGATAAACGCATGGACGCCCTGAACGAACTGATTCTAGGTTAGTGAAATATCGGCAGTAAACTATTCAGAGAAATAACGTTCTGTACCCCAGGGATCAAATTTATCAAGGTAAACTTTATATTCGTTAACCGATCCTGGCGGGAAGCTGACACCCTTTAGTTCTTTGCTTGGGAAAACCAATGGATCCAGCGTATCACCAAACGACGAGCAAAGGAACTGACATGGTTGAAGCATGGTGAATTTATTTTGTCTCTTGGGAGTGTCCTTTGGCTTACACTGCATCTAGAACGGATTAACCAAATGGCCTTCAGTTTCGTGTGGCAGCTCGCACCAACAATGGTTGCTGTGGTCTCTTTCTTTTGCTACGTCGCACTTGGAAATGAACTTACTGTATCGATAGCATTTACGGTACGCATTCTCGTTGGTTCTTGCGAACGCAACTTACCGCCCCTCAGTCGATCGCGCTATTTAATATGGTCAAGAGCCCACTCAACGTCATTCCGCAATGGATCGTATCTATTATGCAAGCAGGAGTTTCGTTGGGGAGAATCGCTGCATTCTTGAGCGAAGACGAGGTTCCAGACGTGGTGTCTTCGCTCAAGGCGTCGCCCCAATCTCGAACAAGCTCGGAAAAGCCAATGCAGATCATCAATGGCTCCTTTGTCTGGAACTCTTCCCAAACCCAATCCGCAGAAGGACTTCACTCGTCGCAGCACCCTGATGACAACCCCGCCAAAAATCAGCGCGTGCTGAGTTTTGACGACGATAGCGACGATTCCGAAACCCGGTTTGAGCTTCTCGATGTGGATTTGACGGTACCCGAGGGGAAACTTACGCTTGTAACGGGTCCGACGGCGTCTGGAAAGACTGCGTTGTTGATGGCATTGTTGGGAGAAATGACGCTTACGAGTGGGGAACTGGTGCTAGACAAGAGCGGAGGTATTAGCTTTGCAGCTCAGACGGGTTGGCTGGAGCACAAGAGCATCAAGGTTCGTTCCCTCACCCTGACGTAGGCCAACTCTAATCTGAATGGAACCGCAGGACAATATTCTTTTCGGGACGCCGTACGACGAGGAACGATATGAGCTTGTGCTTGAATGCTGTGCGTTGAAACCCGACCTCGATATCTTCGAGGATGGAGATATGACAGAGATTGGTGCGAGGGGCGTGAGTCTGTCTGGTGGCCAAAAGGCGCGAGTTGGTACGTTGCTTTTAGTCTTATTAACAATCGCGCGATTGATGAGCTTACGACATGTAGCGTTGGCACGAGCGGTTTATGCACCAACAAAGCGGGTTTTGTTGGACGACCCTCTGGCGGCTGGTAGGTTGACAGTCAAGGGTGTTACACTCGACTAAACTAACTTGAGTTCAGTCGATAGCCACACTGCGCGCTTCTTGATTGACAACTTGTTCATGGGCCCGTTGCTGGCTGACCGGACTGTGGTATGTGGGAAACTCATCGTAGAAATCGGAACGGCCATAACACAATTGCTGGCAGATCCTGGTCACACATCACGTTGAACTCATGCTTCCCTGCGCACACTACCTCATCCGAATGTACGACGGGAGAATCGACATGCACGGCACCGTATCCGACCTCCGAGACCGCGAAGTGCTCGACTATGTAGTGCTAGACCCAGATGTCCACTCGGACGCAGATTGGTCCTCTCCTGCGCAAGACGCGATCGACGACGGTCGAAACATGATCGACTCGGCTCAAGATGCGATGAACTCACCCACTGCGAGCCGTCGGAATACTTCTTCTCCTACTCGGGACGGTGCTGCGTCGTCTAGGGATTCTCCATCCCCGAACCGTGGCTCGCGTCCGCCCACGAGGGCTCGTCGGTCTGCAAGGCAGCAGACAGTATTCACTGGGCCAAGTCCGGCGATAAAGTCTGACAAGGGACCGAGGAGGCTGGTAGAGGATGAAGCACGCGCGACGGGGAATGTCAAGTGGAGAATATATAAAACGTACCTTCAGGCTTCGTAAGTGCTATAACTCATTATGTGGGCTCATACTAACTCTGGGAACAGAGGATATTTTTCATGGGCACTACTGCTTGTATTGATCCTTAGTTACCAAGGCTTCGGACTTGTCGAAAAACTCTGGCTCAAGACCTGGGGCGAAGCGTATGAGACACACAATTCGTCAACACCCCCCACACACGCACTCGCCGCTACGTATTCGCTTGCCCATGCTATCGGAGAGGAACAACACGTGTTTGGCGCGCATCACCATGTTACGGCGTTTTTCAGTAACTTGTCGACGGTGGATACGTTGGAGTGGCAGATGCCGTCTGCCAAGAAGAATCCGTTCTTCTACGTAGGGGTGTATGCGGGCATCGTGTTTGCTGCTGCGGTGATGGCGACGGTCAATTCGAGTGTACAGGTACGTAATTGACCATGAAATGAACCGCCAATTGACCTCGAGTTTGGTAGTATAATGCGTCGCTCCGTGCGTCAAGGAAGCTCTTCGATGCGTTACTCAATGCGTGAGTTTTACTTGGAAGTACGAGTGCATCGCTCACATCTGTTTCAGTATCGTGTACTCACCGATCCGGTACTTTGATGTAACACCAGCTGGCCGGTATGTCCCCTCCCAACCAACATTCCCTTTTACTCACTTTTTCTCCAGAATACTGAACCGTATGTCCCGAGACATGACGGTAGTCGATACCTCCCTCTCCTGGTCGCTTCGCAATTGCTCGCACTGGCTCGCCACATTCTTCGCGGGTCTCCTCACCGTATCCGTTATCCTCCCCCCATTCCTCCTCCCCGCAGCGGTCATCGCATGGCTGTATTACCTCCTCGCACTTGGATATGTGCGTACCGCCCGGGACTTGAAACGTATGGAGTCGAATAGTCGGAGTCCGATTTTCTCTAGTTTTGCGGAGCTCTTGGAAGGAATTGTGACCGTGCGCGCGTTTTCGGCGGAGCAGAGGTTCTTTGATGTGCTGCACAGGCAAATTGATGATACGACGACGATGTGGTATAACTTTTGGTTCGTCGGGTCCTCACTGTTGAATTAATTTCGGGTACTTATTTCTGGTTTTGATGCCACATAGGATGCTCAACCGATGGTAATTAGTCTTACGGTTGCTGAGTGACGTCGGGCTAAAGTCTAAATATTTGTAGGCTCCTCTTGCACTTTGATGCCCTCGCCTCGCTTAGCGTGTTTGTCACGACGATATTTGCTATATCCGGTTTGCTGGGAGATGGCCTCGCCGCGGTGACGATCACAACGGCGATGTCGTTTACTCAAAGCGTGTACTGGTGTTGTAGGACTGCGACGAGTGTGAGTCTTGTTTATGTCGTTGATCCAACAAGGGGTCCTGACGTCCACGTTATGTAGCTCGAGATGGACCTGAACTCTGTGGAACGTGTTGTCGAGTAAGCCGGAGTTTAGGGATCAAGTGAAAAGGTTATTAAGGTTGGGACAGGTACCTCGATCTGCCTCAAGAATCCAATGGAAAAGAGGATCAGAAACCCCCAGCTTATTGGCCTTCGAGCGCGGCAAACGATTCGCTCATTGCGGTGGAAAACTTGGTCGTACGATACGCGCCAGAACTCGATCCTGTGTTGCACGGTGTATCGTTTAAGCTGCGAGCGCGAGAAAAAGTCGGGTTGTTGGGACGAACGGGGAGTGGAAAGTCGGTGAGTATTGTTCTTATAGCGCTCAAATTTTGGGGTGAGGGCTGATCGTAATATGGGAACAGACGCTGGCAATGAGCGTAAGTGTGTACGGCAGTGACACACGATAAGCTGAACTTAGGGCTGTGTTTACGTAGTTCTTGCGGTTCGTCGAGCCCAGCGAAGGTAGTATCCGAATCGACGGCATAGACATCACAAGGATATCGTTGCAGGACTTGCGTTCGAAGCTGGTGAGTCGCGATTGTATGCAGTGCGAGGACTGCCGGCTGGAAAACGCCCCATAGACGATAATCCCCCAAGATCCTGTGCTGTTTTCTGGAACAGTGAGGTAAGTGACGTACCAAGATTCCCGAGATCTGCATCAAACACGTTTCCAGGGACAATCTCGATCCGTTCCACCAACACACCGACTCGGAGTGCGTCGATGTCCTGCATCGTGTGCAGCTCACTGCACCTGTCGTCTCGGCCCGGACAACCCCCGGCAGCACGCGGCCACCCTCGCCGACGTTCAACGAGGAAGACCTGGACATCGCCCGGCTGACGATTGCACTCAATACGCGTGTTAGCGCCGGGGGCGCGAATTTCAGTCAGGGGCAGAGGCAGTTGTTTTCCCTTGCTCGGGCGCTATTGCGCCGTAACTCGGTGCGTTTATGGGACCGGCGAGCCACGGGGGCGGTGTGGGCTGACCGTCCTTTGTTTTCAGATTGTGATTATGGATGAGTCGACTTCGAGCCTGGATTATGCTACCGACCAGAAGATCCAAGATACCATTCGGCAGGAATTTGAAGAAGCCCTCACGATCACCGTGGCACACCGCATTCGTAGGTGTTTGCCACCCATGTTACGAGAGCAAAGACTGATAACATACAAAGGTACTATTATCGACCACGATAGGTTGATGGTGCTCGACCGGGGGCACATTATAGAGTTTGACACGCCGTGGAATCTCATCGAGCGCGAGGGGGGGTTGTTCAGGGAGATGTGCCTGCAGAGCGGGACGTTTGCGGAGCTGCGCGCGACGGCGGCGGCCAAGGCGGGGGTTGTGTTATCATAATGTAATTGCTTTTGCGTTTGTCGGATTTCATTTGCACAGGAACAATATATCTGTTGTTGTAATGCCGGACCTGTGCCCTGCCATCAATGCTGTGCGGGGGCGATGCTGGAAACGGTCTGGAAAGTGGGCGTGAGTCACGTGGGCGAGTACTTATAATAGGCCTAGTGGCATCTTGGGCGCCAACCCTCTCGCCTTTACCACCACAATGCCCGCGCCCCAGACCGTGCCCTGCCAGGTATGCCGACGATAGTGTTCGAAATGCCGCCGCTCATCTGCTCGACAGTACCGCACTGGCAAAACACTCGGAAGTGGCACATACGCCGTCGTAAAGGAGGCCGTCCACATCAAGACTGGCAAATACTATGCCTGCAAGGTCATCAACAAGAAGCTCATGGAGGGCCGCGAACACATGGTGCGTGGTCTGGCTCGTCTGCGCCGTTGGAGCCCGGCGCTAATGCCCACCAGGTCCGCAATGAGATTGCCGTTCTGAAGAAGGTCTCGAGCGGCCACAGGAACATCGTCACTCTCCACGACTACTTTGAGACTGCGCACAATCTCTACCTCGTGTTCGACCTCTGTACCGGCGGCGAGCTTTTCGACCGCATCTGTGCCAAGGGCAACTACTATGAAGCTGATGCGGCTGACCTCGTCCGAACTATCATGCTGGCCGTCGAGCACATCCACGCGGCCGGGATCGTCCATCGCGATCTCAAGCCCGAGAACTTGCTGTTCCGCACCAAGGCCGAGGACGCGGACATCATGATCGCCGACTTTGGCTTGTCCCGCGTGATGGATGATGATCGCTTCACCCTTTTGACCGAGGTTTGTGGCACCCCGGGGTACATGGCGCCGGAGATATTCAAGAAAGGTAAATGGCTTTGAGTCGCGCTGGTCGGGGTGCTTATTCGTTTTTCAGCCGGCCATCACAAACCCGTCGACATCTGGGCTATGGGTGTAATTACCTACTTCTTGTTGTGCGGGTACACGCCGTTTGACCGCGACAACCAACAACAAGAGATGGAAGCCATTATTCGTGGCGACTACAAGTTTGAACCAGGTTTGATTGCTTGCCCTACTCGGCCCTTGATGTCGTCTGTATACTAATTTCTCGACTCTACAGCTGAGTATTGGGCAAACGTCTCCCCAACGGCCAAGGACTTTGTTCGCTACTGCCTTACGATCGATCCTGCCAAGCGCCCAACCGCGACTCAAGCGCTCCAGCACAAATGGCTGGCTGATACCACGCCTCATTTCGTGCCTGACCCCGAAAGCGCGTCCGGACAGCCAACCAACTTGTTGCCGCACATCCAGAAGCAGTTCGACGCGCGCAAGACCTGTACGTCGCCCTTTCCGGCCTTTACGAGTCGTTGGGCTTGGGGTCTTGATCACGACTAACCCACGTTTTCTTATTTGCACGCACAGTCCGCAAGGCCGTACTTGGCATGATGGCCATGCGCCGCATGTCCGCCCTGCCCATGAAGACATCGCAACTCGCACTGGATGTTGAGCAATACCGGAAGGACGCGGAAGAGGTGCGTTGTTGTTGACTTGTAACGACGGATGGAACTGAATCGGGAATGCCCGGCAGGAACATGTCGACGAGGTACTTGCCAAGCCTGAAGATCTAAACACCCCCACCACCCCCACTGCTGCCACTTCCTCTTCTGCCCTCGCTCCTTCCTCCCCGCCCGGGCGCGTGCCGTCCCCTGCTCCTGCTCCTGTACCCGCTCCTACCCCATCCTCCCCTCCCGCTCCCCCTCCATCCGCGGTTGCAGCCCCCGCGCCCAATCATCTTAGAGCTCCTTCTCCCGTGCCTCCTTCCACGTCCCCCGTTCCTCCCAAGGCTCCTTCCCCTCCACCCTCCAACTCGTCGCGGAGCAGCTCGGACGGCAAGCGCACGGGATCCCGTTCCGATTCCGGTCACTGGTGGCAGCGGTTGACGCGCCGTTTGCCGTGATTGCTTTCACAGGGACGCGGCGCCCCCGTTTACCGGGCTTCGATGATGTCGTCCGACTCTGATAAGGAGCAGCCGACGGATGGAAATGACAAGGCGCCGGAACCGTAGTAGTACTTGTTTGAAGCTGTTTTTGTGATGCTGGGCATGGGGGCATGGTATCTCTGTATAACTTGATTTTCTTTTCATTTTTTTTCTCGTTGAATCCATGCGTCGAACCGAACCAAATTCTCTAAAGTCTGCTGTTGCTTCTTTTGCTCTCGATAAACCGTACAACAAGTTATATATCGATCTTTTGATTTAAGTGCTCGATCCGCGTTTAGCGATAGGGTTACATCGTGAAGTATATATATCCCATGTGCGCCAGTTGGGATAGGAGAAAATACCACCGCAGTTGGCGTGGCTATCTCTGGGAGCTCCTATGTTTGGCTTCTTATCGCCCTGCTGGCACTCTTGGCCATGATTCTGCCGACCTTGGCATCGACTCTGGAAGTGGGGCACACTGGCATAAATGCTACACCAAAGAACTACTCCTGTGGATAACCCTGCTTGCTCCCGTCCCTGTGATCGCACGTGCGACAGAAGGTGCTATGTTGTGCATAGCAATGCCAAGCTATTAATCCAATTCTAGTTCAAGGTAAAGTAATTAGTTAGGGCGTACCCCAATAAGTCGGCCGTATTTTTGATCTCGTTACAGGGTAAATTTGCTGGGGTGGGCTGATTTGAGATGGGGAATACGACTGTGTTGTTGGGAGAGCTTGTCAAGTTATCTTTGCGGGGCGGTTGATTGGCTACGCGCCATAATCTATGACAAGGTAGGTACTGAAATGAGCCTCGGCCAAGTTGCTTTTCTTAAACCAGCTCGGACACGCTGGAGTACCTTTCAAGCCATACTGTGGTGCTTTTACTGACAAGACGACCTTGGACTCTACCCCTGTGCCGAATCAATGGGCTTGCATAGATACGGGTCGTGGTCTGAAAGTCTACGACATGGTATCCGCGATCCGGCGCATATAGCTATTCGGGGTTCGACTCGGACCTTGTTTCCCACCATGTCGATAGGTCCCAACGCTCCAGCACTCCCAAGAGCCCTTTTATGTGGAGCACAGCTCACTCGCGATATTCCGTCACTACCACTCACTTGTGGCCTAGCTGCAAGTCCAGCGGATACTTCGAATAGGATGGAGCGTATATTTGGGTCACTTATGCCCGAGCTGTAATACAGTAGAACCTGGTGATATGTATACTGTGTGTATGCATATATATAGCGTGACAGCTGGATGAATTGTTTAGCGTCCCCACAATTACATAAATTTGAGCGGCAGGTGACGCAGTTGTCGTTATTCTTGCCACACTCCGGGGAAATCCGAGGTTTCGCTTGGGCAAAACGCGGTTGAAAGCCCCAAGTTCCTTTGTCCTAATACGACTTTCACCGCGTTTTGTGCAAGAAGAAACCTCTAATCCACTGTAGTGTCAACAGATCCGACTGTACCTTTGTAGATGAGAAACAGGGCCACGAACCAGGGGTAGCGATTTAATTGGATCCTAATTGTGAATCAGCGTATTTGTGATTTGCTTCAGACCAAATGGGTTATCTGCAATATGCTGTGACGGTGACGCATGAAACTTGAGTTTCAACCACAGTCAGTTCTGGTGTTGGCGGCGAGGGCGAGTGCTTCGGAACTCGCTCGAATCGGCCGGTTTCGAGGGTGCTTCTAGACCCCCGCGAGTGCGCTGAGATAATCCGCGAGGTTGTTCGCACTTGGATTATTCAGCCATAGCCGAACCGTACCTAGCCATGACTATCGAATGCTTCAGCTTCAGCTTTGTTTAACCATCTCTGCAGTAGAAGCGTCCAAAAACCTTCAATGGTGATGTAAGTCTCGGAAGTTTTGACAGCGAGTGTCTATTGGAGATTCCGAGTTCCGAGGGAGAGGGCCTCTCCCACGCTCGCCGCCAACACAAGTCAGTTCTATGCTCCTTGGTTTGTTTGTTCGGGTCTGGTTACATAGTCCCGGCAACGACCTCCTTCTGCTTTGTCTGGATGGTTCGAAAACCACAGCTATAAGCTTGCTACTTGGTTGTCGCGGGGTGGGTCCAAAGCTCTACTCCAACAGCATATTTCTTGAGTTTTTACAAACAATAACATGCCAAATCCAGTCCCAAGCCGAGCACAACATGATGAAACTCAAACACCTGGAGCGGGCCCCAGTCGTTTATCTCCTTTGCTAGTTCTCATGCCACCGACACCTGCATATACATCTACTGGTGCTTCAAACGCACACGTCTCGGCGCCCACTCGTGGTACGGCTCCGCGGCAAGAAGTGGAGCTCGGGACATTTCTAGTGCCAGACAAGTTGTCGCCCTTTTTTCCTCGGAGAGGGTCAGCCGGATCAAGTACGTATAAATCCAATACTTTTTGGCTGGGAAAAGTCTAACAAACGTACGCTGAACAGTCGTTCCGGTTAGGGTATCCCCGAAAAGTCCGTCTCTTACCCGACTACTATTGCCCCTACTAATTGCTGGTTTCAAGGCTTGTTTCTGGCCAATCCAACCTGGCGAATGGACATCCTCACGTTTTGCAGGTAGCGCTTTTCTCCTGGTACACTTGGCCTATACTAATACGTACCTACCGCAGCCACGCCCGCGTTGATACCGTCCTAGGAGAGGCACGCATCACTCACATTCAAGCTCGCAAGTCCCGCCGGCCTCCATTCCTGCACGAATACATCCTAGTCTTTGTTGCTGCGGCTGGTGGTAAGCGTTTTGTCGTACGCATTGACCGACGGGGAAAGGTAGGGTCTACCTCTTCAGGTTGGCCGTTGGGGTGGTGTACTGGTCGGCACGGCGTCGCCGCGAACACGGCTATCCAGGAAGTTGGATTATATCATATACAAGACGCGCAAATTGGGATAGATTCACCAGGTGGAGCGTGGTTGGCGATGGACGGTAGATGGGGCTCGTATCCGATTGCTACGCTTGCGACATGGGAAAGCGCCAAGGCTGCGGGAGTGCATGTGTCGCACCACATTCAGACAGCCACTAGTGGGTCGGACCCTAGGCTGAAGGATGTATCGAGGCTGTTAGAGGCAATATTGCTCGAAATGCCTACATAGTGAGTATACGGTGGTGTTCACCATAAAAGCGCGTCTAATGCTAAACGAAATAGCCATTTGACGACTACAAACTGTTACTTCATGACTCGTACATCACTCTTGCTTTTGCAGCAATGTTACCCCACTACATTCGCCTGCTATCTCGGATCCATGTCTGGAAAACTGGTCCCTGCATCCGATCTCATGGAACCTGTTTGGACAGGAGTAGTGCGCTGGTATCTGCCCTTTGTGGTGCTGTTCTTTCTGGCCTACGTCCCACTGGTGGTAATCGTCCACACACAGATCACAAGGCTAACAACATGCCTTGGGATTCGTGGATGCGATCCTGCTTCACATTACTCTCAAAGCCGCTCGGAGCTTGTGGCGCTGCGGCTTGCCCTACACTCGCTCATCGACGTACCCTTGCCTATAGGGATAATGCACGCGTACACGAGTTCGCTTGAATCGTCGATGAACAAGCTGGTGGAGAGGCTATCCAGGGAGTTTTTGGGAACACGAGAAGACAGCAACGTCGCCCCGTTGGAGTACGTATATCTGTTTAGATGATTTGTGGTTGATGAGCTCACTGTACTGGCTCAGGGAGCCGTTTGGATTGCTTTGTGACGGCGCATGGAATACCTTGTCTGCGTGGTGCGCACTTGGCGGCGGGTTTGCATTTCGTAAGTAAAAGTAGCTTGTATGCGTCGCGATACCTGACGCGAATTGATGTACAGTTGTATTTGCATCCCTACTGGTGGTTCGATATGGCATGCTGGCCCTGTACTTCGTCATGCTATTGGTTTGTGTCTGGTTCAATTTCAAGTTTGGCAACAGTTCGGACGGCATATCGGAAAGTATTGATGAGGCGTTTAGTTGACCGCCACAGGAGGGTTTTTGTTGCTACGGTCTTACCGAACCTTGTACGATTTGTCAAAAACTTACAGGTTTGTTGGTAGCACTGTACGTGGTAAACAATTGTTATTATCTGAAGAACATCAAAGGAGCATTCGTGTCCGACCGAGATATGTGCCCGAAATCAATTGGTGATAGTTCCTGAAAGTACAGTAGGTACAGTAAAGTGCTACACCTCTCACGTGATTTAGTGCACGCACGATTTCGCCTCAGAATATAGACCTTGCAGAAGCAAGGTGATAAATTTCTCCTGCCGTCTCAAGTGCGACAGCGCCAGTCACCCACTAGGCTTTGGCGGTGTTGATGCATGGAATAACTAGATACGAGTGGCGACTTTCTGGTTTACCGCAAAGTATTTGCTGCGGTTTTCGCGAGCTCACGCAGGCGGAATTTCAGCACCGAAAACGAGGATACTATTGTTTCAATTTACGACGCACAAGAACTTGAGCGTGAATCAAAGATATTTAGATATGTATCCAGGCGTACTTTGCTGGCGCATTTTTTTTGACGTATAACAAGCTTAGGCAGTTGGTACATGTTCAGGTACGGGTCGTCGGAACAACGTCTGCGCGTTTTCAGCACTGGGAGCCCACCGGGCCAGGGTTGCGCAAACCACAGCAGGAACCAGGGAGAATATCTCAAGGTGCATCAACTCGCGGTGGGACTGCACCGGACTTTTCCCAACCGACCCTTCATTTCGGTCATCCTCGCCGGGCGAGTGTTGAGTTTGACGTGCGGGCGCTTGAATGTCGTTATCCTGTGTTTCGTGTCCGAGGCCAAGACTAGGCCTTCGCGCCCAGTGCCACAATGACCCATGTATGGTACTGGGACAGAATATCTAACATAGAACTACATGGCGCTGTGTGATCAGGGGAACCCCCCGCAGGCGAAGCCTGTGGGAGATGGGGGGAACAAAAGTGACGGGGGGGAGGAAGAGGAGAAGACGGATACTTATTCTGTTCCGATGACCTCGCCCATATACTAGGAGACCATGCTGCAGCCGCGCTGCATCAACAAGGCGGCGGGCTCTGGTATGGAGCACATGTATGGAGGCTGCGGACGAGGTCTGAGGCCTGGCGGGGTGCCTGAACCGGGCGGGGTCATGTAACACACCGGGCCTGGGGCTGCGGCCCAGTATCGGCCCAGCGGACTCCGCAAGCTACGTCCCGCATCCGCACTCATTACTCTCTGATTCGATCTAACAGCCGTGGCAGCAGCCGAAATTAGAGTATTCAGTATTTTTTGTTCAACAGGAGCTGGGGTAAAAGAAGTGGCTTAATCGGACCCGTGCTCCAGAATCTGGGGCCGATAGGCGGAGGTCAAACTCGCGCTGTGATTGGCTGGCACCTAAAATCCAGCGACGTGATTGGCTAATGTCCGTGGGTCAGCCGAGGTCAGCCGCTGGTGTCCGAATTTGGGTAATCTGTGCCTTAGCCATCAACAGATCAATGGGCCGAATTTCCACTGAGGGCCCGCAATTTTGGTTGTTTTTCAACGTGCGGGGAAAAACAACGCTAGTTTAGCGTTGTTTCTGGCGCTTGG
>WSTK01000524.1:0-23038 GCA_019616945.1 Ceratobasidium sp. 414
TCACTAATGATAACAAGTAGTGCCAAGGGTAAGCAGATATTTGATCAAAATTGGTGTTCTTAAACTTTATGTCAGCATGAGTACCTCGTGAGTTACGAGGCGCAAGCGGGATGTTGAAGGCGTTTATTGTGTTCCTTTATCCCCCGGATTTCTCGGGTCGTCGACTCACGCTTCCCTCAGTCATCTAGCACGCGGTACATGGAGGGTCGGAGGCGCGCACACGCATCAGTCATGGGGAATCATGCGCTCGACTGGCTTGTGCTTGCACTAGGTCCTTACGCCGATATTAGGTTTAAACCTCCTGGGCGCAAGTTCAAGGGGGTGCGAACGTGAAATAAAGGGTGCGCTTCACTACATCATGTCTATCCTATTTTCAAGGTACTGGTTACCTTGGGTATAGCTGGCCGCAGGCTCGCTCGGCTCTCGCCCAAGCAACTACTGCCTGGTTTTGCACTTATGAATATGGCCTCGCCTTGTTGGGGCGATCACACTGAGTGTAGTCCAACGCGTGGAAGAGCGGTCGTGATTTTGGAGTACTACGGCTGCTCGACAAAATGCATCGGAGCAAATAAGCGGTACGGAATAAGGCTGACGAATGATTATTCCTACGATTCCCATCCCTACGCCCCCTATTTTCGACATTAACAAACAGTACATCAGTGAGTCTTCCAACGCTCCCTGCTTTCTTGCCAACCATGATTCGTTTCGGATAGAGGGCTGGAGCAACCATTTCGTGGCGAAAGGCCGCGCTGACACGCCTCTACTCAGAAGCAGTTCCCCAACAGTCAGATATGGTGCCAGAAGTGTAGTGGGAGCGGCGGGTGTCTGTGTAACTATACGCTCTCCGTAAGCCCTCGAATTCAAGGCATACACGCACAACCTCCAGCGTCAATCGATGAGAAGACACTTGAGAGAACGTTTTGCGGCGGCATTTCGTAGATTTCCGCCTCGTGCCGTAAACTTGATTGAATAGCGCACAAGCAACCCTCGTTGGCCACCTGACTTGGTTACTATCTTTAGTGTCCAGATTCCACGCCAAGGTTCCCGTCACTGGGGCGGTTGTATGCGCATTGACAGGACCCCCAGTAACCTTGGATGAGGCGTGGCCCTGTTCGGGAGGTCAAACTCGTGCTGTTATTGGCTGGCGCCTAAAACCCAACGACATGATTGGCTAATTGGACCTCCGGAACCAACCACGCCTCCTCATCCAAGGTTAGTGGGAGTCCCGCATACAGCAGCGCCACTGCGTGCCGATCGACACATCATGTTGGGGCAATCGTGGATTGCGGCGTCCCTCGCATTGCAGTACTATTAAGGTATCCCCGGATGACTTCAGGGCTGGCAATCACGAAGGCTGTGGCAAGCGCTCAGCCTCATGACCATTTCAATGCCACATGCAAGCGGCCACTACTTTTGTTTTCCTTTTCCCATCTCGGGGATACTCTTTTAGCACGATGGACAGCCTCAGAAATGAGGTACCGAGAGGTTGTGGCGTCACAAACGGAGCAAGCCCGAGGAACAGCTGATCCAATTGGGCCCTGATGCCTCACGATCCCAGCGCACGTCTGAGGACGTTCTGAATGGCTGCAGCGGTATAAAACGACGCTGCCGATTGCACTGCTCCCTCATCGTCTTCACTCCCCAATACACCTGTAGAACTAACACATCCAGTCATGCGCTCTTCTACTCTCTTCAACTTCCTTCTGGCCCTTCTCGTCTGCATCTTCTCCGTCGGGCTCGCTTCCCCTGCACCGGCTAATATTGTGGATGATGCTGCGCCAGCTCTTGTGGACCGTGACGCCTCGACCCCCGATGATGGCGGCCATCCCTACCGCCCTCCCCCCAAGCCCTATTGCAACTGCAAGTACGGGTATGTGTCACAGGCACCGTCGTGTAATGCATATTTTCCTAATTTTATCGTTTGGCAGATATCATTGCAAGCAGGTTTATGGAAAGTATAAATGCTGCGATAGCTATGGTCATTGTTATTAGGCTAGTATGTACGGTAGGCCAAGCCCTCCACGCTTGTGGTGTTTGAATGTACTGACTATGAACGCATACAGAACACCACGATGCACAAGTTGTTAGGGGAGGGGGGGTCACTGATGACTATACCTGTATCTGTTGGTGTCGGTGCAAGGACAACTGTTTCTGTTTATGACTGAGTGCATGTACGCCTTTGGATCAATGAATTGCCTTGAACGATCAGGATGGAGCTATTGTACCGACCACCGGGTAAAACAATGTTTATACACCAGCGTTTGGACAGCACCAAAAGGAGTGCGTGCCTAGTGAACAACCACGGGCGCGCCGACGATGGGCCTCATTTTGCGGTTCGCTCGGACTAGTTATGAGCCCTATATGCGCTCGTGCGTAGACCCTAGGGGGTAGGGATCATCAGTGACGCCGATCAAGCACGCATCGTCAGAGTCGCTCACCACAGCCCTGATCTCTCCTTTGGAGGGAGGCTTGTGGGTTTTAGGCTGCGACGCTGTCGGGTTCGATCAGCATGGTAAAGGACGGTAATGTGGGTGTTGGGTGCTGCTAGGAGTCGACGCAGCTCGTAATTAATCTTCCTGTTTTTGTGTCCGTCAGTCTGGACTTCGTTCCTTCAAACACCCAAGTCGTCTGCTCATCAAATTCTCCCTGAGCGCTCAGGCCCAATGCGATTTTATAGAGTCAAACTAGTGAGGCTACCTGACATGGCTAACATTTCCTTTATTTGGTGCTTGGTAGCTCCCACACGCATCTGAGCCCCTGTATGTGCGGGGGAGAGTGTGGCCTATAGGCACATGTAGTAGGAGGAGGCCCTGAACACCCCCGTATCCGGGCGCTTCAACGAGTACCCACTCCGGCTTTCCATAAAATCTCGGGCAGAGGCTGTGTGCTCCTGAAGCTGCTGGAGGCTTCCACGGCGCTTGTTTCGGCACTGTGGCCGGCAATGGGCGCCTCAATAATTGAGAAAGCTCATCACTGATCTTTCTCCGGGTAGAACCCCCCATATCTGAGTCAGATGCCAAACTCTGGAATCTCGATGGGATACCCGGGACAGCTTATAAATTCGGCAGCGGGCAAACGCAAAGATGTCTGCCGTTTCCTTTCCCCCCACCGTGACCAGGGTACACTGTATCTTCTCTAGCTCTGGGGTCTCCCAAATAAGCTCAGTGCGGTAACCCGTCATGTCAAGGCCAAATCTCTTCCTGCACATTAGCAGCCAACCCGACCCCAACACAAAGTAGGCGTGCGATGTTCGGGTTTTGGCTCTGTTAACGTCTCCTCTCCAGCCCGGCACTATGGGAGCACCGGCTAAGGCAAAGGCGGCCGCTATCTCGTAACCCGTTTGTCCCGGATGAGCCCGGCGCATCGTACGAAATTACCGCCAGGGAGTCTCCTGGTCCTTCCCGCCACCCAGCAACGTTCGAGATCCATCAAACTGGCGACGGGACAAAAGAATATAGTCGGGGAGATATAAAATCTGAGAACACGAATTACGATATCGTATGGGGAGAGCAAACTCCAGAGTGGTTGAACTTGGTGAGATCCAGCCACCTTCTGCTCAACAATCTGAACAAGCTAACGATGAGATAGTTTTACGACCTCGCTTGGACGGCGACCTTCTCCAGTCTTACTTCGAACAATAAGTTCAAGGCGCCTTGGGTACGTTGACGTAGCTATCAACGCTGTTACAGAGCGATCTGAAATGGAATGCTTCAGGATTCAGTTACGTATATAGTTTTCTTCACAATCGCGTGGTGGATATGGACTTCGCAAGTCTTCTACACCATCGACTTCTATACGGACGACTGGTACGCGATCTAAAAATTACGTTTTTGTTCCAGCAATTTAGTTTGTCGGGTCAGGTTTCATTTACTGATCGTATTTCTTCAACTGGTTATCTTCGGGGCCTTAGCCGCAATAACCCGAGGTGATCGATCTGTACACGTGATTACTTCCGCATGCTAACAAAGTGCTCGATCCAGGGATTGATGTTTCAGCCTATATTCTTCACTCTCCTGGTTCAACAACCTGGGAATCAACCAATATAAACACTATCACACCTGAGCGTTACAGTGCCGAGCGATTAACCAAGTTATCATTCAAAGCGATTGCTATTGTTGTCTCCCTCAGTCGGTGTGTACCAAAGTTGTTTTGCACGTTCTAAACCTGACCCCCATCTTGCGCAGCCTCTTGCTTCTTGTCCAACACATTCGGGGTAGGTTGCTTTCTATGTTTTTGCGGGTTCCTTGCTTTATTTTAGCCCACTGACTGACTGATATTATTAGTTGCCATCTACGCCAAGGTCACATCTCGATCCAAGAGCTATCCACTACGGCTGCTCATTGTCCCCATTGCGCTTGCTATATCGACTGCGCTATTCTTTGTTGCTTTCGTAATCACCAAGCGGCACGGTGAGGAACCAACAGGAGCCAAAGCCAAGTTCATCCTGTGGGCTGTCGGCATTCTAGTCGAGGTAATCGCACATGTCATACGATTTCAGTTGGATATAAACGATGGCATCCGCCTGAGGTCGCATGGGTCCATCGTGAGTCGCTTCTGTGGCATCACCACTATCATTATAGGAGAGGTGGGCAATGTGCTTGGTATCTCGGGATTGTATTCATTGCTCTCGAATAGGGTATCAACGCCATCGCTGGGACCTTCTACGCAATCGAGAAGGCACCAGGTTTCGGTGGGCCGACGGGCGGCGGCATTGTCTGTTGTGCAGTCATCGTTTTCTTCCTCGTCTATTTGTACTTTGAAGGCGCTGCGCCATTGAAGTCAGTGCGTCGTCGCGCCGCATGGGCTATGGTTCATCTGCCTTGGTTGCTTAGCACCATCCTACTGCTTGAAGGTAAGTTGTTTTGATGCATATATGCGCACATAGAGCTGAATTTCATCAAGGTGTCAAGAACCAACTTTTGCTCTCGGTGAGTTTCGGGCGTCTTTCAAGCACCCGCTGATTTTCGGTTCACCCACCGACTGATTCAACTATATTGTTTAGAGTTTTATGAACTCTGCTGGTTATCTTCTGGGCCAAACCGACGCTGTTTTAAACTCTGATAGCCTGGATGACGCGCAATTCAACAACACCCTTCGACCGCTGTTGCTTAAAAGCGGAATGACATGGGACGACCAGTTCCAAAAGCTCGTCGATCTTTTTAGCCAAAACATGACGGCTGGTAACACGACTGAGCTCGACGAAGCGACTAAGGTCGACATCGTTACTGTTTGGTATTTGCGGCTGCAGATGGCAACCACACTCAACACTTATATTGTCGGTGCACCATCCTTGTCTTACACACACAGTCACTCACTTCCTGTATTTCTACCAGAACTTCATGGACAACGATACCATCGAGGACGATGTTCAAGAAACTATCACTCGGTACCAGACTGACTATGCATTCACCTATCAGGTACTGAGATCGCGTCGCGACTACTTTACAAATCATTTCTGATAGCTATTCACAGGATGCGAACGGTCCCCCCGAGGTCTTGCAAGGCGTGGGTGTTTATTATAATATTCTTGACGTTCCTCCTCATTTATTCTCTTAGTTCGTCTGGGACTTGATTAAAAATATTGTGACGAACGCCCGATACATTACGGCTTTGAGCGGTCTAACGTTCATCTGTCTAGCGACGTTGAATTTGATTCAGTCTTGGCCCCGAGGTGCGTTCGCTTTGTGATTTAAGAAATCAAACATTCTGATGAGTTTGTGTTATGTTGCTTTTGGAAGATCGCTTCCAATGGGCTTCTATCATTAGTCGTTATACTATGGGGGTAGCGATGATGATGTTACTCCTGCTAAACATCGGCAAATATCAAACATACTTCACCCCTGCTGAAGCTCCGGCCTCTCAAAGGGCAGGCGTGTTCAACTGGATTGATGCGTGAGTTTGCCCCATGGGTCCTCGTTTGTTGTGTTTTGAGTGTTTTTCTTTAACTAGCAACTGGGTTCTACCAACTTTAGCTTTGGCATACGGCATTCAGTTTATTATAGACACGGTGCGCATACCATGGTCTATAATATTTCTGCTCTACTGACTTGGTGTGTAGGCACTCATATACGTAGCGGTGTACTTCTCCAGAAAATCTCGTTCTGCTGTGAGGTGGCGCGCAAACGCCAATTAAGCAGCCTGACTTCTCAGACAGTTTCATTCAGGTTCAGGTGCAGTAGTTTTATTCCTAATAATCCGGAAATACATTCAAATGTGTATATGAAACTACTACAATACGTTCGTTTTGACCGCCTTGACAATTGCTGGTGTGGATAGATAGTTGCATCGAGTATTTTGAATATTTTAGTTCCCGAAAGGCCCAGGGCCAGACAAGTCGTCACCCATCAGGTTTCGGGGAATATCTTGAATCGACCTAGTTGTACCCACGTACGTCACTCGAGGAGCATGTGGCTGGGGTGCGAGCTCGGCTAGGCGGCTCAACCTCAGCAGACACAACCAAATGCTGGAGGTGGGCGGGGGTTGGACAGGCTTAACACAGCGCAAGGGTCACCACTGGAGGGCTCGCTTTGCTGCTGAGCCATGTCGATCGCCTTCCAACCCCCAAGCGCATACAACGACGTTCGACCAAGAGGCTGGGCTCTGCACCGCCTCCGTGCTTAGTCATAGGAACAAGTTGATAAGCGCCCAAGGCGCAAGCCACAGCTCTCCCATGTTATGATGCTCTTGGACGTCCCTAATAACGACTCCCCTAATAGCCTCACCCACTCGATGACAATCATCGACAATCAGAGCAAGAAGCTCGCCGATGAGCGAGCGTACTCTGATGCTGGACCTTCGAGCGGGGCAGCACCACTCCTGGGAGAAAGCTCATCTACTCACGATCTGGAGGCCGTACCTGGCTATCACGACCTTCCTGACGAACTTCCCCCAGTATTCACCCCTTATCAAGCAGAATACGAGATTTCCTCTAGCGGTGACATTTTTTCCCATGACCACCACTTGAATGAGGACGGTAAGCGCCCAACTTCCACGTTGCCCAACCTAAACAAGTCAAATAATCTGGCAATTTTTCCGTCTTTTAAACTTAGGAGAAGCACTCTATCGATTTCTCCTGGCGCATGCCCCGACGCCTCCTAAACTTCTAGTTAGATGTCGTGGCACCCACCCCGAGACTCGCGTACGACATGTAACTCGCACGGAAACCCGTGATGGGCGCACTGTTACCAAGGTCGAGCCCGAAACATACACGGAGACGGTCATAGACTTTGATTTTTCCATTGATATTTCCCATCATCTTCATCAACTTTCACCGGTCAATTGGACAGTCCCAGACGACGAACCTGCGTACCGCGGCGGAATGAGCCGGGAAGTTTTGACCGATACGTTGAGTGGTGTCCGGAGGGTGCCGAGGAGAGTGTTGAAAGCCGGGAAGGTGTGGCGTGAAAGGAGGGACAAGTGGGGGCTACCGCCATGGCTGAGCCAGACGGACCATGACCCAGGCATGGGCCAGGCTGTGCTGGCCGACGAGAGCATGTCGATGCGGTCCGAGCTTTCGCTGCGGCAATGGGCCGACCGGTACTGTGCTAGTCACAAGGGTTTGAAGGAATTCACTTTCCGCAAGGCGAGATTTGACTTTTTATTCATGAGACTCCACACTGACATGTTTCTAGGTTGTGTATGGTTGGAACTTTGAACAGCTTACAGAAGGTTCGCTGGCAGATTCCTCTAACGTTCTCTTATTTGTCTGATATTTTCTGTAGCCATTCGCTCCACGATTCGCCGCGTATCCTACGCGCCCAACCAAACCGTCACCATCAAGTTCTCTACTTCGGCCAATACAATCGACATTCGCCCTTCCACGCCCTTCTCGCGTGCACTCTCAAAGACATGGATCATCGTTGTGCTTTGGATATTCCTCATCTACCCTTTCATCTGGCTCTATCGCCGGCTCCGAGGCGGCCGATGGGAAGTCGCCGGCGCTGCCTTCCCGTTACGTGCGTGGAGACACTGCGAAGGGTCGTTTCCGGGCCAGAGTTCGGCAGACTTTCGGGCCAAGACGGCCGGAGACGTTGCAAGCATCACGAGCGCGAGTGCGACCAGTGACGGCGCCGACGATCGGATTTTGGCGGAGAGTGGGAGGGGTGTGAGCCAGTTGGTAGGAGTCAGTGAGGGGGACTGGTTCCAAACTTGGGAGTCGACGATCATGTGAGTCGACTGTACTTCTAATTGAGGCTTTGCCTAAAGGGGTATTCTGATTTTAATAGTCATTGCGTTACGACGCGGGTGCAAGAGAGCGCACCGTTGATCACGCCTCACGGAAACCTCGCTCTCAGCCTTTCTAGATATACAACTCTAGTTCCCAACCAGCTTTTCACGTTCGGAGGGCCCAACGGTGAATATGTCGGGTTCGGTGACTCTAGGATTTGATGCTTGTTGGGTGGGGTACAAGGTGCTTTGGCAGATTATTTCTATACTGTTCAATACCCCCTGTTCTTTTGAGATTATTAAATTTACAATCCGTTGACCCACTCCAGTTTGCTCCTAGCATTCACCTGAGATCATCTCCCCAACAAATTGATCAAATCCTCCAGTCCGTGCTATAACTATTACAAATTTTAATCTCATTTGACGGTTCCCGGATTCATACACACTACCATACTCTAGCTCGAACGAGCTGCTCGTGCGCAGAAAAACGAGGGGTCAGCTGGAACCTGAAAGGGCAACGTGTGACTGAAACGCCTATCAGAATTCTAAGCTAAGCGCTACCTAATGGCGATTTTACTCGCCACACACTGCTCTGTCACCAGCGTCGGCTACAGGTACAATGTCTTTCTCTTGTTCGCCCCGGGCTGCCTCTATATTGAATGCTGCTGGAATTGACGCGATGAAGGTGAATTGGGTGGACCCAGCGTAGTGAACTCCAGGGCGGAGCCTGCAACAAAGCTACTCTAGAACCTTTGTAACCCGTAGACGAGATAAACTCACCGACGACCAAACCCAAGCGTTGGTGAGGGCGAGACGGTGAGTCCAAAAAGCGGTCTGGGCTGGACATTTCGGGGCCCTTATACACCTCGGCGTTGCGAGTTATTGCCCTGAGTTGGAATTTATAATAACTTGTGCACACGTTGGGTCCGTAGCCGCACCAAATGTTCCCAAAGCTGTGGAAGGATGCGAAGGACCATTTTTGGAAAGAAATTGTCCCATAATTCCAGAATCGCTTACACAATTGCTCCTTTAGGAACCCGGTAGCCTTTATATATCGACCTGTTAACATACGTGTGGAAGACCTATGGACCGCATCGTAAGTTTTCAGCATCAAAGAGAGTGAACAGCCAAATTTACCATACGGAAGAGTAGGATGCTACCGAAGTAGTTCCTGGACGAGCCGTCGAATGTAGGGCAAACGAGACTGATCTTCCATTGTAGGGAGTCTATCACCGCCAAGGATGAGGTCGAGCTCTGTTTGCACTTTCTTCTGAGTCCCGGGGTACAAAAGCATAGCCAAAAGAAATACTAGAATAACACCGACGGCCCGATGTAGCAATGCATCAATACAAGCTATGCATCATCTTCGGTGAGAGATCCCCTTCCTTGTGAATTTCTACCCCACTACAACCCTTGCAGCCTTATGCTACCAAGCCTACCATTTTCCTCCAGCACTACTATATACTCCTTGCCTACTCTTGGATACCTGCTGCATCTCAGAAGACAGAAAAAGCTGGCTTAATGCAGTTGTGGTTCCCTGTATGCACCATTTATGCTCTCTGAAACAACCAAAACAGGTCTCAACTGTCTCACAAATGGTTCCAAGCATTCTTCTATCCCTATTTCCTTTGATTTACAAGCATTGGAAGTGTCTGCTGGCCTGTCCATCTATGCAACACAGGTCAAGCTTGTTTTGCCAATGCCTGCTCATGTCACATTCACCCATGCAGAAGCAAACCAGCTGGCAGGTTATTAATGCCCGTAGTAGAGCTGTTATGGCCCTAACACATAGTGCTACTGGCATAAATCCACCCTGTCTGAGTGCTCAGTCCTAGGTGGGGGTTGTTAGGTCCGATCCCTGGGGACAAAACTGCTTGTATGCACATGTGCTTTTGTATCATTTATAACTCTGTGGTTTCTGGATCATACCTGACACTTATATATGCGTTTGGCAGCCCTTATACACCGCTATCACACAGCATATAATATATAGTTTTTACTACAGCGATTATGTAGTGACAGTCCCTCAAAGTCAGGGAACCAGTCTCTGCGAGCAGTTTTGTCCCAGACTGTACAAGCCGTGATAGTTACACATCTCTACCATTGTATCCCATCAAAAACATGATCATAGAACCTACACCACGAGCTGCTCACTTGGCGTGAGGATTCAAGAAACGTCCATTCAGATCTAGGGAAGAACCGGTACTCTTTCAAATAGGTATAATCAATCTTAACTTCGCGGTTCCAGGTACGCATAATACCCCAAGTCCCGGCCTATACTCCGCCGTCCGAGTGGCGAATGTTCTGCAGCATGGGGCAGGCAGCCGCTGCCCGCCTGATGAATCCCGCAACCCACCCTTGCATGCGCGCAGGCCTCCATCGGTCACTATCGCCACGCCAAAATATGACTATCAACGGCCAGAGATGTGTAATAAGTTTGAATACTTCTAGACATTCATCCTGAATAAACGTAAAGACTGTGGCCCAAGCATTCCACGCAGCTGCTCGGCTTACCAAATAACCAAAATCCTCATAATTCCCAAGAGGGGTGGTCAATCTTAACTCTTCAAGCGCGGGTGCTGCTCGAATGATCCACGCGAGATGCTCGACATCGGTCGGAATTTCACTTCTAAAAAGACGCAGACACGGCAGATGCAGCCGAACGCCCTCTTTCAAAGTAAAATGATCTCCTGCGTATGGGCCTTGGAAATCCCAATAGTCGTCTGTCACAGCCAAGCTCTCAAGATGAGCAAAAAAATCGGGGTGCGAGTTGAACAAATTCCGAACTAAAGATAATGGTCCCTCAAAGTGTCGCAACGACGGAATTCGAGGAACATCCTCATGAGCTGTGAAATCGGGGTAAGGTTCCCCACAGCCGCTTATAGCTAGTGTATGCGGCCCGGGGTGATTCTGGAGAAACCTGCGAAAATCAGGGTCCAGCATCGAGATGGAGCCTGACCGAGCCCGAAGAGAACGGAGATGAGGAAAGTGGTCGTTGGCAAGTAGAGTGAATATGCGCTCTGGTTGCCGTGGCCCTTCGTAGATCGACAAGCGATTCGGTGGGCCAAATTTCAAGCAGAGTGATTCGAGGTCTGGCGAGGCGCGAATCATGGCTGTGAGAATAGCAGGTATATCTGATGTGGTTTCGGGTCCAGAATCGTCGCAAGCTGATCAGTTAGATAAAAGCGAAAAGGGGGATGGACTCACAGTCTTCATAGGTCATAATATTTACTGATATCTGGAGATAGGTTTCTAAAGTCGAATATCTAGGAAACATAGCAAGCAAGATGCTGTTACACTAGCCAATCAATTTGGCTCACACGTTGCGCTTGGTCCTGATGGTTCGCGAACCTCTAAGCATTCGATGTATGGTGGTCTGCCTGCTCATACCTGTGGAAATTCCCTGATATAAACCGACAAGTCGATTGCACGCAGTTGCGTAAAGCCCTGATCTAAGACCGCATGACAAACTAGTTGACTGTTCAACGATAGCCGCGCCAAAATGACTCGCTCCAGATTTTCAAGCTTTTTGACCGCAGGCCCCAGATTCTCCCGTAGTCCAATTTGCGCACCATCTATGAGAGAACCTTGATTGTCGACCGAGGTATCGTCTTGCAGATAAGTTGCATCAATATACAATGTGCGTATGCAAGGGGAGATTCGGAATGCCGCTGTTTCATGCTCTGCGTTGATCCTGTTTATCAACCGAGATATGTGCTCAGGGTCTGCCAGAATCACAGTGCGGTACAATAGCGGAAAGGCGACGCGGCGCCAACCGTGACAGACGAGGGAGAGCGACAACAAGTCACGAGGAATGTACGAGAATACAGCCTCGAAAAGCTCTGGAGGTAGATTATGAGTCATGTCCAGCCATGAAAGATCTTTGAGTAGTGTAGGTTCGTGGCCAATTCGGGTTGTGGGAGTCTCCCGTGGTGGTTGGTGGTAAAGGATCTCGGTCCGAAGAGCCGGGCGCTTAGCTGTCGTAGGCTGTAGAAAAGAGTTGTCCGGCGTTGGGGGTGGGACTCACCAGGAGGCAAAGAGAGATCACATATTCTGAATTTTCCCTGTAAATAGAGTGGGTTCGGGCTGTCTTTCCGGCAGGCCCGTCTTGGTCCAGCTGCCCATGATTGGCAGAACTAGCTATAATGGTATGCCAATGCAGAAAACACAGCCTGAATATGCTGGCGACCGGGACTACGCACTACAGTGATCTACCATTCCTTGCACATCCACCACTCCTTGCGTCAGCATCAATGAAACTCAATGGGTTCTAAAGCAAATGTCCCCAAAATAAGCATGTATATGGAACAAACATTGGCGCATCCGATGCGCATTTATTTACATTTTTATTCTGAGAAATTCGACCTGCTGCAACGCCATCATGGCATTGTGACATGCATTGCTAAAATTTCTGACTCCAGTATCAGACAGAGTAGCTTACAAGTTGCACATCTGAGCTCATAATCTAGTAGTACCTACCTTAGGCTATGCTTGGACTACTAGAATACGCTGCGGTTGCTTGCACCAATGGTGTGGATTGTGTATATGGCAGGTTGGTCCGAAGAAATCATTGTCACATGTGACACTAAGTCATCTTCCCGGATGCAGCCATGGCTAGTCCAAGAAGAGGCGGCTGTACAGGTGGCGGGCGTTGCGTTTAGGGAGGATGGAGAAGACGAAGGGTGACGAAGGGTGAGAATGGCAGCGAGAGTGACGATGGTGAGAGTGACGAAGGCAAGATGGAGTGACCGTCACAGGCTTACGTGGTGGCTTGCTGATTGGCCGGGACCTTGTTGCACGTGTCGACGCAAGGACTGGTGGGCTCACGCTTTTCAGCCTGTCCGGCTTTCGTGCATTCCCGCCGTCAACGGCTCACGAAATATCTTGAGAACTTGTATGAGCGTTTTTATTGGTTATGTGTAGCCCTGTATCTATTTTAAACCCTATTTGTTATGTGTTTCACGGCGCGACAACACAAACAATATTTGCTGCCGCAAGGAGTGGTAGATCACTGTACTCTCGTCCCCTGTCGGAGGTCGGCGGTGACAGCAATTTAGGCCGAAGCCACATGAACACAGCCACCCTTCTCGGCACCGGCCGTGATCGGTCCACGTCGACCGACCTCATTTAATCAATCCACACATAAAATAATAATCCGAGTTCATCGCTGGCTACGACTACAAGAGAGCTTGTACAAAATATCGAGAATGCAGGTTCGTCGTTAGTAAACCTTTTCGTCACCAACGTTGTACCCAACCGGCACCGTCTGGGTGTTCGTCGTCGCGGGGTAGCGCGTCGTCGGATTCGTCGCCTGCACGCGCGCACGATCCATCAATGGCCGGATCGCAGCGTGGTAGAGGGTAGCGGCGCCCTGTGTCTGGGGGAGCTGGAGCCAGAGGACGAGGACAGTCTTGAGGGCAAAGTACCAGGGCAGGTAATGCAGGACGAGGCGGAGGGCAAAGGACTCGAGGTAGGTGAGGAAGCCAAAGATGACCCAGTACGTGAGCCTATCGGCCGACCGTTAGAGAGGATTCTTTTATAAGCGCCGCGCAGGAGATAAACGCACCATTGGGCATCATCCCGCCCGCTCGGCGTCTCAATCGCCTTCATGCTCAGGTACGCCGGGAGACCCCACCCGACGAGGTTGCTCGCGGGCGCAGCGAGCGCGTTAACGCTGACGAGCAAGGATATGAGCGCAACGCCACCCGCGGCGAGGTACGTCTTGGGCACGCCGGTGCGTTGCTCGAGCTTGTTCATCGCGGGGTACTGGCCGAGCATCTTGTCTGCGCGAGCGTGGTACTCGGCGGCGGAGGCCTGAGCTTGTTGCATCGCGGGGTGGTTTGCGACCTGGTGTGCGACCGGGTTAGCGGGAGATCGGGAGAAACGGGAGGGCTAACCTGGGTTCCGAATTGGCGGGCTTTCTCCTGGGCTTGGGCGGCTTTCTCTTGGGCGCGGACCTTGGCGTCGGCAGTGGTGGTGTTCATGCCAGGGATCTTGGACGGGGGGGAGGCGGGAGGAGCCTGGGCCGTTGCGTTGGGGTGGTAGGGTTGCTCAGGGTAGTTGGGGGACGACATCGCGATAGGGCTTTAATGATCAGGGAGATTTGAGGGTGAAGAGCAGGGCGATGGGGCTAGCCTTTTGTATGGCTCGCGGTGGAACAGGCGTCATCGCCATGGCTGACGTCACGGCGTAATCCTGCTCCACGTGACGGCATGTAGTCGCCACGCCGCGTTGGTCTCGGCTGTTGCATGGTGTTTCCGCTGCCCCGCCAGGGGGGTGACGGCGCCCCGCGCAGATAGAAATACTAGTATTTATGCGGAAGTGTGCTTTTAACGACACAAAAAAAACACGAGTATGAGATCAGGATAAAGTTCCAGCTCGCTCAAACCAACACCTTCGGCTAGGGGACTTCCAAATAAGTAACTTCAAAGACATACGATTTCTGGCGGATTTCTTCGAACTCAATGGCCTGACAACCAATGATTTTGGTCCAAATCCCCGGTCCCTGCGTATAGTTTGGAACGAAGGTATCCCAGTACCAAGGGGCCGGATCGCTCAGCTGTTTGTAAAGCATAACGAAGCGAACCACCAACAGGTCCGGGCACCCAGAAACTGACAACGGTGAGATATCTTCATACTTGGCCTGTGGGAGGAAGCGAAGAGCAATATGCTCGTAACGTTTCCGCTGAAGTTGGGCGATAAACCCGCTAAGAGCGAAGTGAGTCAGCTAAGATTCTTTACTAGCTTGACGGAGAGCCGACTCACTCGAGGGAGTATGGGAAATCTGCAAAGCCATTGGTTCTGAGTACACCGTAAATATAAGAGTGCGCGTCATCCACTCGGAGGACCACGGAGTTGTCGGGTTCAACGGTAGTCATAGATCGTGACGGGTCGGATGTTGGACATGGTTGTTTGACCAGATGGCTCGACGAGGGTGACGAGCCAGCCACAGATGATTCGATTGATCTAACGTATGGAGTAGTTCAGGCTAGGGAACGAGAATTGTACACATATAGCGACACTCACATGCCTTCCCAAGCAAGACAAAAAAGTGCTTTTTGTGAGCTGTGATCGACCAAGCCTCCTTCAACATCCACAGTCCAGGATACGGACTGTATGTACTGTTTGTTGGGAATTTCCGCAAGCGGGTAGAGTGCTGCCAATTCCCAAGCTCGGTCCAAGCAGAGTTTGACTTCAACATTTTTCAGAACAGACTTCTCAGGGAACCCCCAGTCGTAGGGCGCGAATAAATAAATCATCGTGCGCCTTGTGTCCAAGCTCAAGCCCAAAGTCTTCGAACGAGTGACGCCAGACAGTTCAAGTGAGTTCGTATCGTCCAACCCTCGGCCGGAAAGATCGAGCCGCTGCAGAGCAGCCGGTACGCCATACTGAGCTTCAATAAGCGATTTTATGTCTTCGATCCTTGTTGATCCGCGCAGATCATCAAACTTGAGAACCTTGTGAGACGTTGTGCAGATGGTAACCGAGAAAGAATCAGGGGATTCGCTCGGAGTGGTGACGGGGTTATCAGAAGCTTGACGTGGTGAGGCCTGTGTACGAGTATCTGGGGAGCCTGGTTATACGGTCGTCTATCTCTTGACGAACGAAAAGGTCGCACCTGGAGCAACCTGACTGAAAGGTTTCTGCAGAGTCGCAGCAGCCCCCACACCAGTTAAATCGAGTGGACTGGCGTCTGTTGCTTGATCTTCGAGTGTAACCTCAACGTTCTTCACATGATCAACGATTTCCGGCCAGATCTCTTCGCCGATCAGAATGAGCCCGTCGCCACAGTCTTCCAGTGTGGTAGATATAAATATATCCTGGACACTAGCGGACCGTAGATTAGGGATCGACTTTTGTACAAGTTTTATCGTGGCCTGTGAAATAAGAATATGTGTATCACTTGGGTTGGTTTGCGCAGTTGGTTTACGCACCTGATAGTCCGCATCTCGTTTGATAGCTGCCTGTCGACCTTTGTGCGTAGCGATGTAGTATGGACGAGTTAACGCGTCTGGATTATTCAAGTTGTTAGACATCGGGTTGGTGTAGTCTAACAGATCAGGCCCTTTGCAGATGGTGGCAAACCCGCGTGACCGCCACCGATCAGGTCATCTTATCCGCCACCTAACAACTGACTAAGCAGAGACAAACACAATATGGTACTGTTTTCGATTTCGACAAACAAATCCAAACTCCCACAAAACTACACCATTTTTGACGCATACGACCAGCATGACAATTAAACGAACGAGTAGACTACGAGTACAAGTATACCCCAGAATTCCAATGTGCCAGTAGGGCCCTAAATTTAGATCCCCAAATCTTCCCACTGCGCTCGTATTAATCGTCTGTTGCCACCAAGTCGCAGCGCGACCAGCTCCGGCTCCAGACTTAACGAATGCAAACGGGCGAGGGAGATTGTCCAACGGAAGCTGTGAACCACGGGGACTGAGTCGATCTCACTACGGAGAATTCCAAGCTTTCTCTTGGGCAAAACGCGGTAGAAAGCCCCAAGTTCCTTTGCTCTGATGCAACTTCCACCGCGTTCTGTGCAAAGGGGAAAATCTAATCCACTGTAGAGTTGTATAATGCCTCTTCCGCGCCTCCTGGGGCTGGCAGACGCATGTCACGCAGATGACGGTATGAAGTATTTATGCGGATATAACCGAGGGATATTTGGTTGATTTGCACTTAAGAAGAGTGATGGATCAAGACTCTGGGTGACGCGATACACATTCATATTGAAGCCACAAAAACTTCAAGAGCACGAGATCAGGTCACAACACTGTTTCGTTGATCCAGCACCTTCCATCTAGGGGACTTCCAAACAAGTAACTTCAAAGGCGAAGGATTTGTGGCGATTTGACCCAAAGCTCATGGCTTGACAGCCAATGATTTCGCTCCAAACCGCCGGTCCCTGCGCACAGTTCGGATGGAAAGTATCCCAGGACCAAGGGGTTGAATCGCTTAGCTTTTTATAAAGTATGACGAAGCGAATCACCCACAGGCCCGGGCAGCCAGCCACGGACAATGGCGAGACAGCTTCATACTTGTCTTGCGAGAGGAAGCGAAGAGCAATATGCCTGTAACGCTTCAACTTGAGCTGGGAGGTGAACCACCTAGGAGCAAAACGAGTCGCTTGAGCTCGTTACCAACTTGATGAAGAGTCGACTCACTCGAGGAAGCTTGAGTAATGGCTGAAGCCATTGGTTGCAAACACCTGGGAAATATAGGATGAGGACCACGGAGTTATTGGGTTCAACCGTAGTCATCGATCGTAACGGGTCAGGTATTTGAGACGGCAGTTCGACTAGGTGATCCGACAAGGGTGGCGCAACAGTCACTGGTGATTCGGTGGATCTGTCGTATGAAGTAACCAAGGCTGTGGAACTGGAAATTGTACACATATGGTAACACTCACATGCCATCCCAAGTAAGGCAAGAAAGCTCATTTTGTGAACCGCGATCGAATAACTTCCCGGCTTCGTCTACATCCACAATCCACGATACAGACTGCATGTACTGTTTATGCGAGACTTCTGCAGACGGATAGAGTGCTGCCACATCAGGAAAAAATCCAAGGGTAATTTGGCCTGGATTATTAGGTACCCTTCGTAATCTCCGCTAAAGTGATAAATCCACTATTTTGGGGACTTTTATTGGTGTTTACTTCGCTTTAGAACGGTTTAGAAGGCCATTAGAAGCGATTACAAAGGTACCCCACTAATTCTTCAGGGATTAGTTTGACAGTTTTGGCGTTTTTTGCTGATGCAATTCCCAAGCACGGTCCAAGGAGAGTTTGACTTCAACCTTTTTGAGAACACGCCCCTGGTCGCGAGATGCAAATAGGTAAATCATCGTGTGTCTCGTATCCAAGCTCAAGCCTAAAGTCTTCGAAGAGATAATGCCAGACTGTGCAAGTGTGACCGTATCGCCCAACACTCCGTCAGAAAGATCAAGCTTTTGCAAAGCAGCGGGTACGCCATACTGGGCTTCGATGAGCGATTTGATGTCTTTGATCTTCGTTGATCTGTGCAGATTATCAAACTTGAGAACCTTGTGAGACATTGTGTGGATGGTGATCCATCAGCAAAGGTGGAAAAATCTTTTGGCAGCTTTAAAGCGCTTTAAAGTTCCCAAAGCCCTGAAAGTGTCCACTAGGCAAGTCCATGTCTTTAAAGCACTTTAAAGTGCTCTGAAAGTACATGATGTGTACTTTAAAGCACTTTAAAGCAACATATAGGTGCTTTAAAGCTCACATATATGCACTTTAAAAGCACTTTAAAGTCCTTTAAAGTATGCAGTATTTGGCACTGGTTCCCAGCCTGTGATCCAATGTGTGGCTCTCTGTAGCCATTTGTAGCCATCTGCAGCCTCCACATTGCTTTGTATTTCCCTCCAATGGTTTCATCATACTCATTTAAACTATCTAAAATTAATTGTATTCCTTGTATAAGAAAAGTACTTATGTTGTTTTTAGGTATATACAGGGACTGCACGAGATGGGGGATATGGGCATGTGTGTGGGCAAGCGAGCGAATGGGAGCGTGGGGAGGCAGGCGGGCGACATCAGAGGTTGGGCAGGCGAGCGCCAGGGCAGCAAGCGAGGAATGCTGCGGGTGTGCGGGGCTTGGGCCAGCGACCAGTGCATGGCAAAAGGCGGGGAGCGCCAGGTGGGGAGCGCGCAAACGGGGGTGCACGGGCAAACCAGTGCGCGGCAGCCAATGACGCCAGAGCAGCTGAGTGAGGGCGCAGTGGCCAACAGCACCGCAGGGCATGAGCAAAGGCGCACATGTGCGAGGGCGTGGTGACCAACGGTGCCGGAGTGTATGAACGAGGGGTGTGGCCAACGATGCCGGAGCGCGAACGGGGGCGCGAGTGGCGGCACATGTGAGCGAGGGTGCGACGGCCAACGGCTCCGAGCGCGGCAATCAACAGCGCCGGAGCGTGTGAATGGGGGCGCAGCGGCCAACGGCGCCGGGGGGGCATGAACAGAGGCGCAGCAGCCAGCGGTGCCGGAGGGCGCGAATGATGGTGTGCGGCGGTCAACAGCAGCGGAACGAGTAGACCATGGCGCCGGAGCGTGTGAACAAAGGCGGGCCCAGGCGAGCGACCAGGGGAGCGCAGGGCGGGCGAACAGGGCGGGCGCAAGTGCAGGCGTGAGTGAGGAGCGTACGTGAACAGAGGGGAACTTACCTTAAGGAGAGCGCGACATCGCGGGCGAGGGTGAGGACGAGGGAGAGTGACACGGTGACGCACGTGTGAGTGCTCAGGCGTGCACGAGCGAGGTGCGAGCCCAAGCGTTCCTGGTGCAGGAATGCCGAAGTGGGCGGGCGGGCGAGACGAGAAGACGCGAGCGGGTGGGCGAGTGAGAGCGACGGGGCGGGAGGAGAGGAACGGTGAGTAGCAAAAAGACAGGTTGGCCGGGGAACTTACTTGGGACAGCCGCTGTGCGCGGGAGGGCGGACGAAAGCGAGCACGAGCGAGGTGTGCAAGCGGTGGGGGTAGTGGTGTTGGGTGGCTGTTGGAGTTGAAGCGGAAAAATCACCAATGTGGCAGGTCACGTGCCACCGTAGCTCTCACCTCCACCTCTGCCAACACTCACCGGCCCCGCCCGCCACCACCCGCCCAGCCAGCTGCCCGCCCGCGAGCAGAGCTGGCTCCTGATTGGTACGTCGCCCTGCACTCCCCCGTTTCGTGCTCACTACTCTCCAGGCACTGTCGGGGAGCAGGTGAACGACCTCGACCGCACCCTCAGGCACACGAATACTCCATGACCCCGCTCGATTACCAGCTCACCCGGGTTGCCCGCAACACAGGAAGTGGCAAGGGGGGCGTATGGGTGAGGGCGAGCGACAGCGGCGGTGGCAACAACATTGAGGGTGTGCCAGCGGTGGTGAGGAGAGCTGGAGGGCTACAGCGAGTGGCGAGCAGGGCACATGCGACCGTGTGCGACAGCAAGCGTGAGCGGCAGCAACGGTGTATGGGCGACGGCAACGGTGACGGCGTACGAGTGGTGTGCCTTGGCTTTGCGTTCCCCCACGCCCCTGCGGGTGCGCACACCTGTGCGCTCGCGCCGCCTCACTCGCGCACCCACACTACCTTGCCACCCATGCACTCGCGCCACCTCCCTCATGCACTTGCCGGCGCTCGCTCACCCACGCCCACACTTGCTTGGCCACTGATGCTCTGCCACACCCACTGTGCCCACCCTCTGTGCATGTGCGTGTCGCTCTTGCCCTCACTTGCACCCGTGCTTTTTTGCGTGGGTGCCAGTCCCTGCCTCGCCTGTTGCCTGCTCCCATGCCGACCAGCCTGTGCACGCTTGAGGTTGCACCCACACCCGCTCCCGCGCGACCTCACCCTCCATGTCAACCTTGCCCGCACCCTCTGGTACCCTCCCGCCCGCGGGCCGCGCCATGCCCTCTCACCTCACGGTCACGCCCGCGCATAGCACCTCACCCGCACTCGCACTCTCGCCTGTCCTGCACACGCTCGTGCTCGTGTGTGTGCTCGTGTGTGCTGGACAGTCCACACTGGTGCTCCCCGTGCTCGCCCCACTTGCGCATGCTCCCGCGCTCACGCCTGCCTGCCCACCTTTCCTGTGCCAGGCGCGCTTGCTCCTTGGTCGTGCACCTGTTTTTTTCCAATCCTATTTATACGTGCATGCCCATTTATATGTATGATAATAGTCTCTTCCTGTATATACATTTAAAATAAAATAAAATTTACCCTACCTTTCAGTGTGAATGTAAGAGGTACTAAATGTGAATGTGTAGCAAAACATGGTTCTGCTGATCACAAGAGATATAGTTTATACAACAGAAGCACCATTATGGCAATCCTGTCAGTTCTGGACATTATACAACTCCAATACAGTGTGTATACATACTTGATGACATATACAGTATAACTCTGCCAAATACATATATATATATATACTGGACATGTACCAATGGTCTGTACGGCTACAGATATAGGTCTGTATAGCCTGTATCACACACCATTTTTTGCTGATGGAGTATCAGGGGCCCAATGCTCCTGGCTTGAATGGTGACCTGAGGTATCATCCTGGTTCAAGTGATCAATATATACAATACATTTTGGTCCTTTCCGAGCTCTTTGAAGACCAGGCCATGCCTTTGGAAGTGCTTTAGAGACATGTATGAGATCTTTAAAAGTGATTTTCAGGGTATCCTGTATCTTTAAAGCGCTTTGCAAGGTATCCCATATCTTTAAAGCACTTTTCAAGGTATCCCCATAACTTTGAAGCACTTTTCAACATATACTCACACCTTTAAAGTAACTTTAAAGTGCTTTTCTAGGTAAGTCCCTTTCAAAAAAGCATTGAAAAGCACTTTGAAAGGAAAATCCACTTTTCCTGATGTCGAGACAAAATCAAGGGGTTCGCTCGAAGTGGTTGCAGGATTGTCAGAAGCTTGACTCGGTGCAGCCCACGGAAGAGTATCTAGGGAACCTTATTAGACGATCGTCCATACATTGACAAAATAAAAGAACACACCATGAGCAACCCGGGTCTCAGGTTCCTGCGGAGTCACAGCAGCCCCCACACCAGTCAAAGGGAGAGGCGGATTGACGTCGGTTGCCTGATCTTCGAGTGTAACCTCAACGTTCTTCACATGATCAACGACTTCCAGCCAAATCTCTTCGCCGACCAGTACAAGTTCATCGTCATAGGCCGCAAGAGTCATAGATATGAATATGTATTGAACATTAGCCGACCACAGATTGGGGATTGACCTTTGTACAAGTTTTATCATAGCCTAATAGGGATAGTGATGCTACTCGAGTTAGTTGACGTGGTTGCCTCTCATACCTTGTAGTCTGCATCTCGTTTGATCGCAGCCGAGCGACCTTGGTACCTGGCTAGATAATATGGAAGATTCGACAAGTCAGGATTAGTCAAGTTGTTAGACATAAGGTTGAAACTGGCTTGGTGGTCTTCAGGTGCAACAGGTCGGGCGGCTACTCAACGCCACTGATAAGGACTGACCAGCGATCTGACTAAGCAAAGCCATAACAAATGTTACATTACATCCGGTCAAAGCGCCCCTCACATGGCGTGGGCCTTCCGCTAAACCAACAGCTCAGCCAAGCATGGCGGGTCGGTTGGAGTGCACTGTGGCAATTCAGGGTACTTAACCTAAGTCCCAACGGAACTGTACACTCTCAGGGTGTTCTGGTGGGAATCGTGACTGATCCAGCAGGTACTTTTCCCAATCAGTCCTTCTCATTGCGATTTGACCAAGACCCTGTTACTTCTTTTGTCCATCGGAAGTCCTGCCGGGACATAAAAATTCGGTCCTTTGCGGACTTCGGACTTAAAGTCGGTCCCGGACTTGTTCCTTATGTACTTTATCAGATTGGGGGTCAGCGATAAAAAAACATGTATATTTAAACAAGCAAAAGCCTAGTCAAAGTCGTCATCTCCGTCCTTGTCAACAAATTGCATATGAGCACCATTCCTACTACGATCGATTATGGCCCACTTGGTATTGTTGACCTTTATCCGTCCGACAGTTGCATCTATAGTGTTCATGTGGTAGATATCCAGGGTCGACAGCCGACGGTACTTGACCACGGGAATCTGGGGCAGTGATGCGTCGCGGCCGTTCGTGCCTACGCAGGTTTGGATGCATGCGAGAAGATATGACTTCCGAGTGTCATTCCTTGAGAGCAGTTAATCAGATTTATGTGCCCTTATTATATTAGAGACACTTACTCGATGAGCCACTTCAGCATTTTTTTTAAGACTAGACAGGCATTTCAGACCTGTTTTGCATTCTAGTCAGCAAACGGGCATTTCAGACAGGCTAGAATCTTAAGACAACAGACTGTCTTGTCTAAAAAA